>VIAB01000731.1:89758-103121 GCA_009801035.1 Oophaga pumilio
CAGGGAGCTATATGAGGACTCAAATTGTATATAGAGAGGCTATGGGAGGGCTCATGCTTCATATAGGGCAATGTTGAGTCTCACTGTATATAGAGGGACTGTATGGGGGCTCATACTGTATATAAGGGGCTATTTTGGGGCTTATATTATATACAAGGCAGATCTGTGAGGGCTCATATTTTATATAGAGAGACAATGTGGGGGTCTCATACTGTATATAGGGAGACTATCTACGGGCTCATACTGTATATAGGAGGCCATGTGGGGCTCATACTATATATAGAGGGGTTATATGGGGGCTCATATTGTATACAGGGGGCTATGTGAGGGCTCATATTGTAAATAGAGAGAACATGTGGGGTCTCATACTGTATATAAAGAGGCTATGTGTGGCTCATACTGTATATAGAAAGCTATGTGCGGCTCATGCTGTATATAGGAGGCTAAGTTGGGCTCATACCATATACAGGGAGCTATGTGATGGTTCATATTGCATATAGAGAAGCTATGCGGTGGCTCATGCTCTATATAGGGGGCTATGTTAGGGTTCACATTGTATATAGAGGGGCTATGTGGGGCCCATATTGTATATAGCAGGCTATATGGGGGGGCTCATACTGTATATATAACATTTGTGTGCGCTGCATTTTTCACCAACTGTTTGATAGGAAAAGCTTGGGAACCCTCCAGTTATTTTTTTTCACCCAAGAAAAACTAATGAAACTCTGCGCAATCTTTGACGTAAAGACTGACACTCTGACCAAACCATGATGACATTCTGATCAAAAACACTGATGAACCTCAAACCATTTTTTCGTGTACAAGAAAAATCGCTGACGTGTGAAGGAGCCCATTCTGTGTGCTGCCCATACTCTATCCAAACTACAGTATGTCCTATTTCCAGATGATTTGTGACTGCGCCAACTACCCACCAAAAGCAAAAGAGACACTTAGATAGATTTGAACATTACAAAGCTGCACTATTAACATGGTATCAGTCAGATATTCATCTCTGAAACCTATAAATTCAGTATGATTCTCAGGTAAGTGTCTCTTATCTAAAAGTCTAAACAGAAATCCTAATACTTAACATTTTGTCAATGAGGCAGATCCCTCTTTAGTTTTATTCAGACAGCTGCATTTCATGGCCTGTTTATGATACGCAATGTACGGACTGAATGCGTGTCTCCCGAGTCGGCATATGCAAGTCTGTAAGTCCTGACCTCAACTTACAGACTTACATATGCCTATGAGGCTTTAACTCTGGGTTGAAAGACCTGCGTTCAACCTGTGCATTGTGGCCCGTGTATGGGAAATAAGATATGAATGTCTGAACCCAACCTTACACTGGTTTATGATGTTCCATTCAACCTAAGCCAGTGACTAAAATTGGACCCCTGAATAAAAATTAAAAAGAATTGTTTACCCATCTCCTGAAAAACTATTGATAGCCCTGTTCTTGTTTTGTTTTTTACAAATAAAGGAGCGTTATTTAAATTTTATGTGCTCCACTGAATGGCTAGAAAACAATAAAAGGCATGCAACTGTGTATGGTTTTAATTGAAAACACTATCACTATTATCAGAAAATGTCCAATTGTTTAAAATAGAGGTGTCCAACTCAATACCTGCCGGCCGAATCGGCCCGCCATGTCATTCTCTGTGGCAAACGAGGTCAGGACACAGAAGGACCACCTCTCCACTTCCCCTGTACAGAGAGCTGGTTGAAGTGTGTGCCGTAGTTCAAAATCTAAGAATGCACGCGCCTCCTGAGAATGCACGCGCCTCCTGAGAATGTACGCGCCTCCTGAGAATGCACGCGCCTCCTGAGAATGCAAGCGCCTCCTGTGCCAGCTCCACCCCTCTACTAAGTACTAGCTGCCTTTTACATTGACACAGCCAGAGCTTAGCAGAAAGGGCGAACTCGGCACATAGAGCTGATGCCATCTTGGAATCTGACACGATGCAGTGAGCGGTAAAAAGAGAGGGCGGCGCTAGTACAAAGAGTGGATGTCATCTTTGTGAGTGAACAATGCGTTCAGTGATAGTAGTCAGCCTGCACAAACAAAGAACGCAGTGATCAGAGTCAGGCAGCACAAACGATGAGCGCAGTGATCAGAGTCCGGCAGCACAAACAAAGAAAGCAGTGATCAGAGTCAGCCTGCACAAACAAAGAACGCAGTGATCAGAGTCAGGCAGCACAAACGATGAGCGCAGTGATCAGAGTCAGGCAGCACAAACAAAGAACACAGTGATCAGAGTCAGGTAGCACAAACGGTGAATGCAGTGATCAGAGTCAGACAGCACAAAGAACACAGTGATCAGAGTCAGGCAGCACAAAGAACGCAGTGATCAGAGTCAGGCGGCACAAATAGTGAATGCAGTGATCAGAGTCAGGCAGCACAAACAAAGAACGCAGTGATCAGAGTCAGACAGCACAAAGAACGCAGTGATCAGAGCAGCACAAAGAACGCAGTGATCAGAGTCAGGCAGCACAAAGAACGCAGTGATCAGAGTCAGGCAGCACAAAGAACGCAGTGATCAGAGTCAGGCAGCACAAACAGTGAACGCAGTGATCAGAGTCAGGCAGCACAAACGGTGAATGCAGTGATCAGAGTCAGGCAGCACAAACGGTGAACGCAGTCAGGCAGCACAAACGGTGAACGCAGTGATCGCAGTCAGGCAGCACAAACGGTGAACGCAGTGATCGCAGTCAGGCAGCACAAACGGTGAATGCAGTGATCGCATTCAGGCAGCACAAACGAATGCAGCGATCGCAGTCAGGCAGCACAAATGGTGAACGCAGTGATCGCAGTCAGGCAGCACAAACGGTGAATGCAGCGATCGCAGTCAGCCTGCACAAACGATGAGCGCAGTGATTACAGTCAGGCAGCACAATCAGTGATCACAATGATAGCAGTCAGCCTGCACAAACACTGATTGAGGTAGTAGCAGTCAGCCTGCAGAAATGGTGAACGCAGTGATTGCAGTCAGACTGCACAAACTGTGAACGTAGTCAGCTATCACAAAGAGTGAACACAGCCAGCCAGCACAAAAAAGGAATGACAAGAATGCTGCCAGCGCAGTGAGTGCAGTCAGCCAGTACAGTGAACAACATCAACGCAGTTAGCCAGCACAGTGAATGCAGTGAACTCAGTCAGCCAGAATGTTTATATGGATCCATCTTTGAATCAGAGCAGACACAGCCAGTACTTAGCATAAGGAACAGTCTATTTTAGAATCTGAAGTTTGGCACAGCTTTCTTAGCCATATTACTCAGGGACAGCTTACTTAGCATTACTACCCAGGAACAGTTCTCTTTGCCCTACTACCCAGGGACAGCTCTCAAAGCTCTACTATCCAAGGAACAGCAATTTAGCCCAGCTACCCAGGGACAACTTTCACAATCCTACTACCCATGAACAGCACTCTTAGCCCTACTACCCAGGGGCAGCCTACTATAGCCCTACTATTAGGGACAACCTTCTTAGCTCTACTACCTAGGGACAACTCTTAGGCCTACTATGCCGGTACAGCTCTCTTATGGACCCCGGCCAGTCTGTATATTGAAGTTCAAAAATAAAAAAAATTGAGTTCTTGCAATTTTCACACTGGACACTGGGGGTCTAACTTCAAGCTGTTTCAAGAAACAACACATGTACATTAGCCACAATGAGTATAACCTATATTAGCCAAGAAAAAGTGGTATAATTTGTGGATAAAGTGTTAACCACTATCTAGCAGGTTATAAAGAAAAGCTGTATAATATCTAGAGAAATCTATATGCAAAAATTATATAGCCAGAAGTATCATAAAATATAAATCTTTATTAATGAAATTAAATAAAAGGAAGTAAACAAGAAGAAATAATAATGAGCAAGCTAGGGTGACAATGATCAGACCCCCAACCCTTATATTTTGAACAAAAGCATCTAATCAGCGTGTGCAAAGTTCTTTGTGAAGGTGGAGAAGGGTCAGCTATGACATCACATATTGTGATTGGTGACTCCTGTGTGTACAGGTGTTACCTGTCATTGTAATTCTACCTATGATGATAATGAAACTGCTGGAAACTCTTCTTGAAAGAACAGGAAATAGGAGTCTAAAATAGCTCCAGTTGCTAGTGTAAACACTAGTTATATTTATATTTTTAATACAAATTGTGATATGTAAAATAAAATGTTGGCAATTTTTTTTTACAAAAATACATTTAATAGAAAAACATGATTTAGACGGTAGTTCTTTTTCTGATGACAACATCTCTACCCAAAAAAAGAGAAGAATTAACTGGGTAGAAAGGCAAAATGAGCAATTGTAAGTAAACAGTGCCATCTAATATGATGACTGCAATATATTAAAGGGAACTTGTCACCAGAAAAAAACACTGTTAACCTGCACAGATGTGGGGATAATCTGCAGGTTAATAACCCTACTAACCTGCCGGGCGCCCGCACTTAGTCAAGCGCTGCGGGCAGAAAATGAACTTTATTTCACCCGGCAGCGTTTCAGTTACGAGGGCAGCGTTCGGCTAAGTGAGGGCACCAGGCAGGTTAGTAACGTTATTAACCTGCAGATTGACCCCATATCTGCAGGTTAATAGTGTTTTTTCCGGTGACAGGTTCCCTTTACGAGAATAAAACTTTGATTGGAGTGGTCAGTTAAGAACAAATTAATAGTCTATGGGAGTTATGATGCCAGCCGAGTCGCATATCTTTGTCAGTGCCGTAAACCTTGAATGGAGAGCCAGGGCACAAGCACAATCGGCAGCTCGATACAACTCCTCTTGGCCACCGCCTTGAGGCCAGTGGAGAACGGGGCACATAAACCCACTGCATATAAATGTCATGGAAACATAAATGTCATAGAGCTCATTCTTATAACAGTCTATTAATTGCTGGGGTAACCCAAAATGAGATATCTGATTCATGATGTACGAGTTTTCTTGCCAGCTTGGAAGAAGAGGAGGAAAAAAAAACACAAACAAGTCCAGAAATGCCGTACGTTTAAAATTAGAGTGGTATTTTTCACATTCATACCGATTTCATGGAAAGAACAAAGCTGTCACGCTGCCATCCACTGTAATCTCCATGCAAAATGTTCAATTTTCAACAGTACAACATTATATCCGGCTTGCTGCATATGGATAACAGTGATTGAGGAATCCTTCATGCTGAATTACACAGGCAGCAGTTATCTAACATGTAACAAATGGCATTGAATTGTAACAGACTTGTAAACAAGTGGTAAAAAGTTTCATTGAAACATTACTTAATTACTACTTTATAATTCGGATACAGCTGCTGAGGGATAGATGCGAAGCGCATAGCACCTAATAATTACCTGTAAGAAAATTCTAACATGTAATTCCAGGCACACTGATTCAAGAAGGTTAAAGTTCGTCAGTGTGCAAGTCATGACTGTTAAAGGGGTTGTTAAGGACTGTTATATTGATGGCCTGTCCCTATGATAGGCCATCTATGTCAGATCCGTGGGGGAGTGACACCAGGTGTCTCCCGCCGATCAGGTGTTCCAGGCCCTGGCAGCATTTACTCAGCGGCAGACCGGAACTACACAGCTAGCTCTGTCAATTAAATAGTGCCTTGAAAAAGTATTCATACAATGTGAACTTTTTTAAGTTAAACCCCCAGACATACATGTATTTTGTTGGGATTTTATAAGATATACCAACAAAAAGTAGCAAGTATTTATGAAGTGTAAAAGAAATAAAGAAATGATACATTGCTTTCTAAATTGTTTTAAAAATCTAAATCTGAAACTTGTGAGGTGCATTTGTATTTAGTCCCCTATTAGTCTAACACCCCTAAATATAATTCTGAGTGACCAAATGCCCACAGAAGTCACATATTTACCAAATTAAGTCCACCTGTGTGTAATTTATTCTAAAGGGTATGCCACACTAAACAGCGTCGCTAACGAGATCGCTAAAAAAGTCACTATTTAGCGATCTCGTTAGTGACGTTGTTGTGTGTGGCATGTACTAACGACGTGGCCCCTGCTGTGATCCTGCTGTGATCTCGTTCATCGTTCTCATCGTTCCGGACCCTATTTTTATCGTTGGCGTCCCGCT
This sequence comes from Oophaga pumilio, assembly GCA_009801035.1. Lineage (NCBI taxonomy): Eukaryota > Metazoa > Chordata > Amphibia > Anura > Dendrobatidae > Oophaga > Oophaga pumilio. Next base: position 95,846 of record VIAB01000731.1, read on the forward strand.
GGTGAGTATATATCGCTGAGTGTGGCACCTTTTTGTTAGCGATGTGCGGTGTTTTTGTACCGCCAAAGTCGTTAAGGAGATCGCTAACCGCGATAGCGTCCTTAACGACATCGCTAAATTAGTGCGCTACTAGCGATATTAAAATGATCCCGCTAGCGATCGCATTAGTATGCGTCGTTATCGTGATCGCTAGCGGGAGCGTTTAGTGTGGCAGTACCTTAAGTAAAACAGCAGCTGCTCTGTGAAGGCCTCAGATGTTTGTTTGAGAACATTAAGGATCAAACAGCTTCATGAAAACCAAGGAACACACCAGACAGGTCACGGATAAAGTTGTAGAGAGAATCCATCATCCAAAAATGGAAGGAATATTGCACAACTTCAAACCTACCAAAACATGGCCGCCCACGTAATGAATATATGTAGATCCGCATCACCCCACTGCAGCCAATATACAATTGATGAAGCTGTGTAATCTAGCTCTGCAACTGAGCACATCTGGGCTCCGCTGGCACCTGAAACAGTTGACCAACGGTGGGGGTAGTTCAGAGTGTCACACCACCAGCGACCAACGGTGGGGGGGGGTTCAGGACAACCACTTTAATAGGACAATCTCAGCAATAATTTTTTAGTACTGTATCTGGAGCTTTAGGGGTTTTCACATATAGCATTCTTGTTGTGTTTATTTTCATCCATTTTTCTTAGAGTTCAGGATGTTAATGCATGTTTCCTTTGTTTTAATGTGGTATTGCCTTTGTGGTCCTCTGCCAATTGCTTATTTTATTCTGCAGACAATAACCAACAAAAACTCTGCGTGTGAACATACGGGCTTGTTCACACGTGGCAACTATGCTGCATTTTTTCAGTCGGTTTTTAAGGCTGGGGAAAAAAATGCAACATTTTACACATCATTCTGTCAGGGACACCGCACTGCACTTGCTCACTGAGCCAACTATGCCCAAAGATACCTGTAGCAGAGCCGCAGCAGAGATGACGTGTGTTTCTCAGTAACAGGACCTTCCACATGTGACTACTAGTGGGCGGAGCCGGCCACACGTCTCTCAGAGTCAGCAGTAGCAGATAGAGAATGCTTCAGAGCAAAGGACCTGCAGGCACGTGACTGCTAGTGGGCGAGGCCTAAGCTCCAGAGAGCTATGAGGTGAAGGAAAACTCCTAGAAGGGTAACTACGGGACACAGTTACCAAGGGGCATATACCGAACGGATAATCAGAACGTAGCCAAGGGATCATACACATAGAGGGCGACGAAGTACAAGAGGAGCAGGCAGAGCGAAGTCAGAACGTAGCCAAGGGTCATACACGTAGAGAGCGACGAAGTACAAGAGGAGCAGGCAGAGCGGAGTCAGAACGTAGCCAAGGGTCATACACGTAGAGGGCAGCAGAGTACAAAAGGGACAGGCAAAACTCAAAACAGGGACACAGCCAAATCAGAACCAGACAAACAGAACGTAGCACAGGCACAAAGCACTGGCACAAGCACAACAGGGTCACACACACTCGGCCAAGGGTCAGAGTATAAGCGACAGAGGATGGCCCCACAATGAGGCTATAGAAAGCCTCCCAGAATCCCAGAGTGAGGCCATCCCGGTTAACCCTAAAACCACCGAATCCAAGAAACTCAGCAGACCATGACAATTCACATCATGTGTTTTTTTTCTCCTTGCATTTTTATTTTCATTGTTTTACTGCATTTTTTTTTTCACCAAAGATGAAGAATTAAAAATAAATCAATAAAACATACATTTTATTATGGAATTGTCAGCATCAATACACACACTAGCAATCTACTCTGTCCAGGGTTTTCTGTTTGTTTGTTTCTTTTTTTTGTTTTTTTTATGCTTTTATGTTGTGGATTTCAGGTGTTATAATATTTTTTTTCAAAACGCAAAAACGAAAAATCCCAAGGTCATGAAGATATTAATGAAAAAAACATGGAAATGCTGCTGAGCTCACCGATTGGCTGCCACACTGCCTATGTGACATCAGTGCTGCAGCCAATGCCAGAAACTGGGAGCATTGGTGTGACTTGCCAGTGGACCTGGGGAAGGGGAATACTACACTGTTTGATTCTTTGGACTCCACAGCCCTGCTTACAAATACATTTAATGAAGATCTCTCAGCTCTAGTGTATTACAACAATATTGCAGCCCTGTCTGCCTGTGAGACTGAAGCTGAGGGGAACCTGCAGTCAGGTATAATTACACACAGCTCTGCAATGAGATCAGGAGAGCAGAGAGCGATCATCACACTGGTAACTCCACCTTCATGTAAAATAATCCATGGAGGCAGATTCTCATGCAGATCAGTGTCCGGCCAATAGGCCTGAAGAGCTCATTTACATATAAGAAAAACATTTTACCAGCTTCCTATGACCTACACGGCCATAAAGACGGCTTAGGAGGGTTCATCCTACTGACAGATCCCCTTTAATGACGTTGTACCCAGATTGAAATTTAGAGTTGCGCTTTGAAAAGAGTGGAAGTCAAGCATGCAGCTGTACTCAGTCTCCGGGAATGGAGGTAGCCGGATGCACAGAAGCAGAGACAAATTAATGGGGTCGTGGCATACATGCTCACTCATCATCGTTCCATGCAAATGGGGTACTTGGGATCCATGTTCACATGACCGGTGGTATCCTGGAGGTGATAAGTTGCAATCTTAGTACAAAAGGAGTGGTGGTCACAAACTCAAGTATGCGATTTGAACCCTTTTGCACACATTCTAAGTAGAGGTATTTGGCCTCACTCAAGGTCATACACGTTTAGTAGGGATGTGACCGGAAGTGTGAAAATCGCAGCAATACAGTAAAGGAGAATCCAGAAAGCGTGTGGTGTGCACACTGTAAGGATTTAGAAGTCACAGAGTGACGGCAGACTTTTAGCAGAAGTCAGGACAACCCCTTTAAACTTGTCACAACAACTTGTCAAGGCATTAACCTTAAATTATTTTTCACTTTTCTACCATTTTTTTTGTACTTTTTAAGCCATCAACAAGCCCAGAATAAAAACAAGCTCAAGATTGGGTTTTAATAAACAGCCCCCTGCTCTTTAGTCTACGTTCACACAGCGGTCGTGCTGTGGTTAAAAACCGCAACAGCCTTGTAAAACAGTAGAAAATCTGCAGCGATACATGGTTGTGTGTGAACGCAGTCTTAGTCCAAGATTGGATGGCCAAGTTTTAATGTAATTTTCCTTTGCTTTTCCATCAATTCTTAGTTATGCTGGGAAACTCTGCTTGGTGAGAAATTTAAAGACAGTGGACAATGTGGCCCTAGTCCCAATTTGCCTACCACTCATCCCAACCGTGAATAAGGCCCCTGTCCGTTATTCATTTAATTTGTTATAGCTTGTAACAAAAAAATCATTTTCAAGCGAGAAAGGAGTAGCATCATTAATGTGAAAGTTTACTTATCGTTTTATATTCCCAGTAATAACGAGTAGAAATTTCCGGAATGCTCTCTGCTGCCCGGCATGACGGCTTCCTGTTTGTTCCTCCATTGCTGCTTATATAAGACACAGCTGCTTTATATCTGGAATGATTTCTTATTGGCACGCGCTCCACGTTTCAATGGGAATTTATCATGGCCAATCTTACGGCCATTAGCGCTTAGAGATTAGCGGATAATTGCAGCTCTCACTGGGGCCGCTATCCTCGACAGGACATTGTAACAAATACACCATTCCAGATTTCCAAGATTACATCTGTGGTTACTACAGGCCAAACTAGGCCGTGAAACAAATATCCTCTGGCAAGATGGGGTTTTTGTTTTCGCCATTACAGTGACAGATGTGCAATATCATCTAATTTTATCTCATATAACACATTCCTTGCATCCTTCTTACACTAGGACACTATTCTTTGACAGAAAACATTACAAAACTTTCTATCCAACAATGTCAGAGCATCCTGGAATATGAAATATGACGGAAGAGAACGATTGATGGAGAATTATACTTGTCCTTATTATTACAGCTGTCAAATGGATCTTATTTTTATTTTCATTTTTGCCTACTTTTTTGGCACACTGCAATGTTGACGACCAACTCATTCAGGAACCGTCAGCTGGGAAAAATCCAGTAATGTGTTACTTCCATATTGTTCCAAATTTGGCGAATGATGGAATGCATTCCTGTATACTCATGCGGAGTCCATTTCCACATACATTAGATCACAATGGATTATTACAAATTATCTGTATCAAAATGAATTGCAGCTGGCATTTGCATTTTAAAACAGTCATGGGCCCAACAAATCCCTTTCCCAGCTGATGGAATTAGGAAAATTCCAATTAAGAGTTTATTACCCAGTATGTTAGTAAATGAGCACAATGAAATAGATCTAATGCTTTACATAAGAGAAGAAAGATTCATACGAGGACAAAGTAACGATTAGTGACTTTGTAGCTGGTCTCACAATTAATTTGTGGGAAAGGTTTTAAGACTATACTCCCCTCTTATCTCCTCATCCCACAATCGTATACAAGATTTCTCCCGCGCATCCCCCCTACTCTGGAACTTTCTACCACAACACATCAGCCTCTCGCCTACCATGGAAACCTTCAAAAAGAACCTGAAGACCTACCTCTTCCAACAAGCCTACAACCTGCAGTAACCACCGATCCACCAAACTGCGGCACGACCAGCTTTACCCTCACCTATTGTATCCTCACCCATCCCTTGTAGATTGTGAGCCCTCGCGGGCAGGGTCCTCTCTCCTCCTGTACCAGTCGTAACTAGTATTGTTTAAGATTACTGTACTTTTTTTTTATTATGTATACCCCTCCTCACATGTAAAGCGCAATGGAATAAATGGCGCTATAATAATAAATAATAATAACAATACTACTTTAGGCTCGGACTGGCCCATAGGGTAACAGGGGAATCCCCCAGTGGGCCTCTGTGCAGATCTGGGCACCTAACCCCACTATATGGGCATAATTCACTTGATTCACTCTGTACAGAAAAAATCAGCATCTCATCATTCACTACCCAAACTACCCAGTTTATTATATAAAGATATAGGTAAATTTGTGAATGAGGGTAGTGTAATATTTGTATGCAGGTGAAAAATGGGCACCTCCAAAGTCAATGTTACTGATGGGCCCTTGGCACCCCAACCCAACATGACACTACTATACATGGACCTATAAATCCAAGCAAAAATACATATAAAGGGCTCACATGGGCCTTAATGACGACCTTTTTCTGCATTTTTTTAAAGTTAAAGGGGGTTGTCTAGGTTTTTCACAAAAGTCTACAAATGCAAGTGAATTGAGTGAGGTTGCGCATGTTTAGTCAGAATGCAGTTTTCACCATTTGTGTTTTTACAGTGATTTTCACATAGAAAAAAAAAATTGAAAAGCTTCTCCTATCCATTAAATATTAATCAAGCATTGCCATCCATACACGACCATTGAGTTTCAGAAGCTCATAGCCGTGTTAGGGTAATTTTGATCGTAGCCTCGAATTAAAAACGGACATATCTCTGTGCTTTTTTTGCAGACGCAAAATCCTCAAAAAGCATGGGATATGTGAAAAGCACCATAGACTATAAAGGGCATGTGTTCTATCCATGAAAATCATAATAGATAGGATATTATATAGAACACAGGAAAGATGTGTATCTTTGTACCGTGTCAGCCAGTATATAGAAAAATATTCAGAATTGAGAGTCCTCAGTGGTTGATACCTTTTAATTGATAACTGAAAAGCTGGTAACAAATTGCAAACTTTCGAGACTACTCAGGTCTCGTCATCAGGCAAAGACTAATACAAAATCTGAAGAATCACATATTTATGCACAACACAGCACAGAAACCATGCAATAAATAAGACAAGTGACGTGAAGTAGAACTGTCATTATCGGAGTGTGACAGTGATTTATATGCAGTAACATCTGGAAGCTGCCGATTTACGTAGCTTCCAACCCGCAGCGTTTACTGACCATGGGAACATACCCTTGATAGCACAGCACAATCTTTCTGTGTCTCACTCAGCTCATTTTCTGCCTCTGCTCCTCTTTCCTCCTTCCTTTTCCCCTCTGCATTGAGTATAATAGAAGGTGTAACCTGACATCTCATGCGCTGGTAGTACTTCTTGCTTTTTCAATAAAAATAAATTCAGGAGCCAGTGGGTGAGTAAGAAGTCCATGATAAGTGGGAAGGAAGCAGATTTCTCTGGTAAGATAAATTATACAAGTTTCTTACATCCACCTATATTATTGATTTATGCAATACAGTTCCCATTTAAATAGGAAAATCATTTTGTATTTTGTACATAAATTTACTAGTTATGATCATGCTTACATTTGGAAATTTGGATCATGTTATTATTTTTGTTTCTACCTACTAGCAATGTTGCTATTCATACTGTTGAGTCCAGAAAACCCCCGTTAAAATAGCCATTTTTTATTTATTGTTCCCATTTTCCAACACTTATTCTTTCACCCTGCAGTGTGTATATGTGATAAATTACTACATGGGTTTTGTAAGCTTCACAGGCAGTTCATCAACCTATGAACCGATTTATAACTGTGGTGTAAGGATATTGCCATCCTATAGAATCTGTCACATTCAGTATAATGCCAGTATACTCACAGGCATACCAAGGGCAAATTTTTCATTTTTTAGGTGTGATTTTTCACACACATACAGTATATTTATAAATCTATTACAACCTTAACTGTTAGAAATGACATTCTGCCAGTAACTTAAAGTAAATACACTCAGTAGGTGGATATCAAGGCCAAAATAAATTAGTGGCAAGGATGTGAATGGAAAAAAAGCTGGCAAATGAAACATTGTTGAATTGAATTCAATTTAGTGACTTTAGAAGCAGAACGAACCCTTCACTGGGAGTAGATTTCCATATTACTGTACTGTCAGAGCAAGTGGATGGAGGTTCATGCACTGTGTGCTGTCAACAGTTCACAGAGATGGCAACCAGTTTTTTGATTAACCCCTTCATGACCCAGCCTATTTTGACCTTAATGACCTGGCCATTTTTTGCAATTCTGACCAGTGTCCCCTTATGAGGTAATAACTCAGGAATGCTTCAACGGATCCTTGCGATTCTGAGAATGTTTTTTCGTGACATATTGGGCTTCATGTTATTAAATTTGGGTCAATAATTTTTGTGTTCATTTGTGAAAAACTTGGAAATTTGGTGAAAATTTTGAAAAATTCGCAATTTTCAAAATTTGAATTTTTATTCTGTAAATCCAGAGAGTTATGTGACACAAAATAGTTAATAAATAACATT
>VIAB01000731.1:105071-126657 GCA_009801035.1 Oophaga pumilio
TGAGTACGCCGATACCCATATGCGGGGGAAAACCACTGTCTGGGTGCACGGCAGGGTTCAGAAGGGATGGAGCGCCGTTTGACTTTTTCAAACCAAAATTGGCTGGTATCGAGATTAGACTCCATGTTGCATTTAGAGAGAACCTGATGTGCCTAAACAGTGGAACCCCCCACAAGTGACACCATTTTGGAAACTAGACCCCCTAAGGAACTTATCTAGATCTGTTGTGAGCACTTTGAACCCCCAAGTGTTTCACTAAAGTTTATAATGACTTCCACAAAAATGATTTAGTCCCCAATTTTTGATTTTTCCCAAAGAAATTGGACCCCAAAAGTTGTTGTCATATTTTTTCTGAGTACGCTGATACCCCATAAGAACAACTATTTAGAGTGGCAACATATAATTCTTATCTATGGATAATAAATGTTAAGCACTGATGAACATATAATTTTGCGTATTAACACTGAACACACTAAGGTAGCCATGTTCACACTAAGCTTTTCCATTCTAATGACAGGTATACTTTTTTTTCTTTAAAGGGAATCTGTCAGTAGGATCAACTCTCCTAAGCCATCTACAGTACAGACCAAAAGTTTGGACACACCTTCTCATTTAAAGATTTTTCTGTATTTTCATGACTATGAAAATTGTACATTCACACTGAAGGCATCAAAACTATGAATTAACACATGTGGAATTATATACTTAACAAAAAAGTGTGAAACAACTGAAATTATGTGTTATATTCTAGGTTCTTCAAAGTAGCTTTTGCTTTGATGACTGCTTTGCACACTCTTGGCATTCTCTTGGTGATCTTCAAGAGGTAGTCACCAGAAATGGTTTTCACTTCACAGGTGTGCCCTGTCAGGTTTAATAAGCGGAATTTCTGGCCTTATAAATGGGGTTGGGACCATCAGTTGTGTTGTGCAGAAGTCTGGTGGATACACAGCTGATAGTCCTACTGAATAGACTGTTAGAATGTGTATTATGGCAAGAAAAAAGCAGCTAAGTAAAGAAAAACGAGTGGCCATCATTACTTTAAGAAATGAAGGTCAGTCAGTCAGATAAATTGGGAAAACTTTGAACGAGTCCCCAAGTGCAGTTGCAAAAACCATCAAGTGCTACAAAGAAACTGGCTCACATGAGGACCGCCCCAGGAAAAGAAGACCAAGAGTCACCTCTGCTTCTGAGGATAAGTTTATCCGAGTCACCAGCCTCAGAAATCGCAGGTTTACAGCAGCTCAGATTAGAGACCAGGTCAATGCCACACAGAGTTCTAGCAGCATATACATCTCTACAACAACTGTTAAGAGGAGACTTTGTGCAGCAGGCCTTTATGGTAAAATAGCTGCTAGGAAACCACTGCTAAGGACAGGCAACAAGCAGAAGAGACTTGTTTGGGCTAAAGAACACAAGGAATGGACATTAGACCAGTGGAAATCTGTGCTTTGGTCTGATGAATCCAAATTTGAGATCTTTGGTTCCAACCACCGTGTCTTTGTGCGACACAGAAAAGGTGAACGGATGGACTCTACATGCCTGGTTCCCACTGTGAAGCATGGAGGAGGAGGTGTGATGTGTGGGGGTGCTTTGCTGGTGACACTGTTGGGGATTTATTCAAAATTGAAGGCATACTGAACCAGCATGGCTACCACAACATCTTGTAGCAGCATGCTATTCCATACGGTTTGCATTTAGTTGGACCATCATTTATTTTTCAACAGGACAATGACCCCAGTATAATATAACTTGTTTTTCTTATATTTTAGGTTACATCGGCGGCTTATCTACAGCATTACAGAATGCTTTAGATAAGCCCCTAATGGCGGTGGCTGCAGCTTATATATGAAAATATAGGTGACAGATTCCCTTTAAAGGGTCGATAGTGACTTGTAGGATCGTTGCTTTCAACAGGTGGCGACATCAAGTTCTAGTGCTCCTCCTCTCTGAAGCGGCAATTTGCATACTCAACTTTTATTGACAAATACATCAAGGTTATGCGAAGATGGAATATTTACAGTGTTGACCCTTATTAAAAAAAAAAACACTTCTGCAATTCACCTTAGTATTATGGATAACAGCTTCTTGGCCAAATCCTCACTGATGACAACTCATTCTTGTCTAATCAGTGTTTGGAGTTAATCACAATTTTGCCACATTCACAGGTTCAGTATTTGGTCAGTATTTAACATTAATATTTGTAAGCCAAACCAGGAGGGGATCAAAAATCCAGAAGTGGTGATGTGTTTCTATTATACTTTTCCTCCTGATTGTTCCATTCCAGATTTTGGCTTACAGATACTGATATAAAATACTGACCAAATATTCAACGTGTGAACGTGGCCTTTGTTTTCCTTTGTCCGCCTGAATTTTGGCGTTTACTGGCCATGGACCCAACATTTCAATGTTTTGTTCATTGAGCCTCTTAGCTATCAGTTTTCCTTGTGAAATGATGCTCTATCATGCTGGAAATTGATAATTTCTAACTGGAAATTTGATTTTCCATAGCTTGTGACAACAGTAGGAGAGGACTATCTGCCCAGAACAGGAAACATGTAGGCATAATAGTGAATAACTTATACTACCAAGCCAGTGTTCACAGAAAAAAAATGTGAGAAACTGGTTAGCAATAACGAACAAAATCTAAATTCAGATTTTTTTTTTTATCATGTGCAGACACACCACCATCACCAAGAATAAAGGGAGGGAATATGAAGAGTGCTATCATGGGCTGCTGAAAATCAAAATACCAGTAAGTAGTTATCATTTTCCCTTTGCTCATGATAGCACCAGGAGAGACTACAGAGATAATGATCACTGTAGGACAACAGCTTGAAAAACCTTACACCAAAAGGACAGGTTATAAGTGGATAGTAAATTAAGCATATAATGGCAAAAGAAAATAGAAAATTATAATCATGTAGCAAATTTACAAATATCCTCAACTGAAGCATCTGCTCTCTCAGCCAAAAATGTCTTGTAAAATGGTCACTAAAGTCCCTGTGAGTCTGTTGACCAGTGGACTCATAAACTAGGAGAATAGCATATTTAATTCAACAATCAATAGTCCTCTTACTAGCCAGGCAACTTTTGAAACCCCACCGAACCTGAATAAATAAGGATTTGCTTTTCTAAGAGGCTTGGTATATTCTAAATATTAAAGGAGGCATCTACTGATATTAAGCAATGCAAACCTCTTTCTCTATCAGACCTGGGGAAAATCACAAAAGGAAGGGGATGATTTCCTGAGATCTATAGGAATTAGAAACAATGTTACGAAGAAACACTGGATCAAGTTTAAAGAATAACACCATAATCCAGAAACCTAGTATATGAAAAAATTACTGACAAGACTTGGAGTCCATCAACCCTCCTAGTAGAGGTTATAGCTAGATAGGTACTAGATTTAAGAATGCTTGACCAAGCGGCTCAACTCAAAATGGCTGAATGACATAGATTTGAGAGCTAGGCTTAATTCCCAAGGAAGACTGTTTGAGTGGTTGGGGGGGCAGAGGCGCTCTAAACTGACCTAAGCATTCTAACAATCCAGGAATGATCAGCAATTTTTACAGTAAACAGAGCGCTAAGTGTAGAAGTCTGGACTTTAAGAGTGGTAACACCAAGATTTCCATAATTCCCCAACTGAAGATATTCCACAGGTTTTTTTTAGATAAGTTATTCAAAGGAGGAAAAAAAGAGTGGACTCAGATTTGGACAAAAAGGTTTTCCATGTTCTGACATAAATATTAAAGGTGACTAACTTCCAATTATTAAGCAGTTTGTCAATGACATAAAAAAGCTCCTATACTCAGAAATAACGGCAAATCAAGATCCAGGCAGTAAGGTATATTTTTTGGACTTTTGGTGCAATACTGGAGTCTGTGACAGAAGATTGTCCACCTCTGAACCCAGAAATCCAATTTAGATAAAATCCTGAGCCAGGTAATCTAGGCTGCTTTAGGCCAAAATGGGACTCATAAAAGGATGACCATTGTCTTATCTTCCGAATAACTTTTCTAAGAGGACAAAAGAGGAGGAAATGCATAAAGAAAGCCCTTGCTCCATGAATGGAAATAAGAGTCTAAAGGTACTGCCACACTAAACGCTCCCGCTAACGATCACAATAACGACGCATACTAATGCGATCGTTTTTGTGATCGTTTTAATATCGCCAGTAGCTGCCACATTTAGCGATCTCGTTAACGACGCATAAGCGGTTAGCGATCTCCTTAACGACTTTGCGATGTAAAAAACAGCGCAAATCGTTCACAAAACGTGCCAGACACAGCGATATAGGCTCACCAGCGGGACGCCAACGATTAAAATACGGTCCAGAACCCTAGTGAACGATCAGCGAGATCACAGCAGGGGCCACGTCGTTGCTACATGCCACACACAACAGCGTCACTAACGTGATCGCTAAATAGTGATGTTTTTTAGCGATCTCGTTAGCGACGCTGTTTAGTGTGGCATACCCTTTAAGATGGAGGTTGAACTTTCCAGACTAGCGAATAAAATGTTTCTACCTTGCTGCTATTATTATTATTTATTATTATAGCGCCATTTAATTCATGGCGCTTTACATGTGAGGAGTGGTATACATAATAAATACAAGTATAGTAATCTTAGACAATACTAGTTACGACTGGTACAGTAGGAGAGAGGACCCTGCCCGTGAGGGCTCACAATCTACAAGGGATGGGTGAGGATACAGTAGACGAGGGTAGAGCTGGTCGTGCAGAGGTTTGGTGGATCTGTGGTTACTTCAGGTTGTAGGCTTGTCGGAAGAGGTAGGTCTTCAGATTCTTTTTGAAGGTTTCCATGGTAGGCGAGAGTCCGATATGTTGTGGTAGAGAGTTCCAGAGTAGGGGGGATGCGCGGGAGAAATCTTGTATGCGATTGTGGGAAGAGGAGATAAGAGGTTGTTCTAGAAGGTTGAAAATAAATCTATAAATAGTTGACCCCAGATATAGACTCATTTTTTTTTATTTCCTGACTTAAAACCATTCATTCATTCACTCGGTCTCAATTTATGTCTGCACAAAAAATCAATTCTGCTTTCAAATTCTCCTGCCCCTTCAGGTGGACTGCAAAAAGAAATCATGCATGAGCCTTTATTAAAGGGAATCTGTCAGATTCTTTTTAAATTGAAAATCTGAAACTTCTCTCCCATTAAGCATGTAGAATGAGTTCCGTCCTGATTGTTCAGATAACATACAGTGGTCTTATTATCTGAAAAGATCTTGACGTGATGATTCTTCACAAATGGAAGAAAGGTTTCTAAGACTTTAAGAACCGATGATAGCTTTTTTAGATTTGAAGAAGTCAAGAGTTGACTGAACGTGCACAGGAATACTTGGATATCGTTCGAGTATTTGGGTGCTCGGATGTGCTCGGCACTCAGCGAGCATTAGACGATGCTCAGATTTGAAGCTCGAATCCCCGCCCGGCATGTTTGGCGCCTGTTACACAGCCAATAAACATGCAGGGATTGCCTGCCATTCACTGTAATGCCGCAGCCATCTTGGCAGTGGCATTACTGTGATTGGCTGGTTGTATTACATCAGGGGTTATAAAAGAACAGACACCGTCATGATCATAACACTGACACCATTGCACAGCTCAGGTACAGGATTTTTTTTTTTTTTTTACAACAAACTGAGGTCCATATTTTCCTTAGTGCGCCAATACCCTACATGTAATCAAGAAATATTTTTCAGGCACAGTGCAAAGCTCAGAAGACAAGGAGCGCCAGATTTCACTGTTATGGTTTGCAGGTGCCATGACTCACTTGGAGAGCCCATGAGGTGCCAGAACAGCAGAGTTCCCCATAAGTGACCTCATTTTACAAACTACACCTCTCAATGAATTCATCTAGGAGGGCAGTGATAATACTGATACCACAGGGGTGTCACAGAATTTTATACAATTGGGCAGTGAAGAAAATATTACATTTTTACCACCAAAATTTTGTTTTAGCCTCAGATTTCACATTTTCACACAAGTGGGTAAAAACGGCACCAAAATTTGTCCCACAATTTTAACTGGCAATATGTGGCTGTACAGTACTACTTAGCCATACGGAGAGGCTCGGGAGGAAAGGAGCGCTATTTGCCTCCCGGAGCACAGATTTTCCTAAAACAGTTTGCAGACTCCAAATACAAAGCCCCTAATTGCTAGAAGAGCAGAATTCTCTCTCAAGTGACCCCATTTTGGAAACCATACCCCTTGGGGAATTTATCTACAGGTGTAGTGACGATTTTGACTCCATGGGTATTTTCCAGAAACAAGCAGCAATTAATGTTGTCGAGTGAAAATCACAATTTGCCGTTGTATTGACCAGTACGCTGTAGTGACCAGTACATTATGCCCAGCCCGTGCTTAATGTAAGTTAGGCAGGCTCTCATCGCTTCAGAAATGCCAAACATGGACGCAATATGTGGTTTAGGTACACTATGGGGCTTAGAAGGGTGGGGGGGTATTTGAATTTGAGAGGGTAGAATTTGCTGAATTTCTTTTGGCAGGTGAGTAGTCATTTCGCTTTTCCAGAGCCTTTGTACTACTAATAACATGGAAGCCCCCTATATTTCCATTAACACATGACAGACCTGAGTGGGAACTTTCTTTTTTTGGTGGATTGAGTTGAAGCTTTTATTGGGAACATTTTACATAAGGTTTTGGATCACAGTTATCCGACGCGCTACGCTGACCACATACTTTGGGGTTTTCATCTAAATCTCTGAGTGACGTGATTCAGGTGAAACCCCCGAGGGATCCATTCATTGTAATGAGGAAGCAGAGCTACTGTGGACTAAGTCAGGCCTCTGTTAAGCCGTGTCCTTTTCAGAAGTGCACAAAACTGTGGTCTACGGCACCTTTATGCAATCCTAAGAAGACACCGCTGATCACAGATCAGACGGCGTCCACAGTGCCTCCATCTGCCTCATTATAGAGAATCTTCTGCCAGAGGTTCCGTCTGAATCACGTATTTCAGAGATTTGCACAGAAACTCCGATGCAAGCGCTCAGCGCAGGATAAATGTGTGTCGAGCCTTACTGCACATCTTTGGGAGGATGATTTTAAATATCAACAGCAGGTGAAGAAATGGTTTTATTTATTTAACGCATTCCTTGTGCGGTAAAAGTGATTAGGCGACTTTATTCTTTGGGTTGGTGCGATTACAGCAAGACCAGATTTATATTAGGTTTTTATGTTTGGCTGCTGTCACACACTAAAAGACGCTTTTTATTGCAAAAAATATTTTTTGCATCATCATATTTTGAGAGCTATAATTTTTAGATATTTTGGCCCACATTGTCATGTGATGGCTTGTTTTTTGTGGGACGAGTTGTCGTTTTTATTGGTACCATTTTCGGGCACATAACATTTCTATTTTCGGGCACATGACATTTTTTGATCGCTGTCCATTCCGATTTTCAGGAGGCAGAATGAACAAAAACCAGCAATTCATGATTTTTTTTTTTTAGGAGGGTTATGTTGTTACATGTGTGGTAAAATTGATAAGTCAGTTTTATTCTTCGGGTGAGTACGATTACAGCGATACCCCACTTATGTCAGAATCAGCTGACACCCATCGGCAATCGCCCGCACACCACCCACACCACCCATGTACGTGGGCGATCGTGCAGATGTAATAATGCGTCCCTGGTCAGAAAGACGTAGGTCACATTATTGCTTCTAATGTCAGAAAGGGGTTAAAGGAACAAAGATGCAAAGGCTTTCACAGATTTGTGCAAAACTATAGTCATTGCAGGATACAGCAGATCAAGTTTTGTACACCAGTAAACTAGCGCTTTCTATTTTAGAACTCATTCATTTTTAGGTTTAGCGTCCCTTTAAGGGAACAAAAAAATCTTTTACATTTTGATAAATCACTCTGCCAGCCACCCGCAGTGTGTAATATATTATCGTCTTGGCCTTGCACACTTTGCCCTGTGCAGATGTACTGTATGTCTCCATATGACGTATTAGGGGAGTAATCCCGCTAATGGTAAAATTTGGTCAGTTCTGTATAGAGGCATACAAACTAATGCTTAGCAGTCATGGTAACACAAGTGTACCAGAAAAGACATTTGTCTGGGGGGGGGGGCAATAGATGCATCTGAATCAGGTTGTTATGGGGAAAAAAAATACATTGCGTCGGGGGCCTAATTAGTTACAAAACTGCAAAGTTACACTTTGATGCAAGCTAGACAAACAAATATCCAAAATATGCTATAAGAAATGGTAATAAAAAACATGAACTAAAAGGAGCGAAAGCACAGAGATCAGTGCAAGAGGGGGGGGAGGGGAATAAAGGCCTTTCCATGAGATTCAGCATGGTCAACACTGCACAGCAAAGTCAAAGGGTCAATTACAGTATATAGGGCGTATAATAGGTGACACTAACTAATCCAAATATAATATATGGGAAAAACTAGAGTCAGGATCTGGCTGACGGGGAAAAGAAAAAGTAAGTAAAGGACAGAAAAGTTAGGAAAATACCGTAGTTGCATTTTATTTTATGAAAACAGTCTCAAACTACAGAGAGGCAAGGTTTTTGCATTTTGTACCATATATTGTATGTATTAAACCAGAGTTAAATTATACACCATACCAAGAGTGGAATGAATTGGGGTAATGGTTTACTGTGCCTGCAATCTAACAATGGAGAAGGGAAAGAGTTTGTTCCATAGGGTCTGAATAGCCGGTACGGAGCTTGAAAGCAGCAACGCCCAGTTTATCATGAGTACTAAGATGTCATCCTGCCTTTACTACTACTTTTGTCTATTCTAAAAAGGAAAAAGAGGGTAATGCTTTAGCAGCCAGAAATAAAAGCAAAAAGTTTTTTACAGTAGTTTTACTAACTGAATAGGTTGAGAAGAAAAACTTTCAGGAAATGTGGGGGTTCACGCACGCAAGGAAACTAAAAAAACAAACAAGTTGTTTTATTTAATAGCAATAATAACAAAAAATGTTGTTTTGATATTTTTGTTAATAAATTAGTTAAAGAGAAGATAGGAAATTGTGTAATATGTCTCATCAACGAGATATGAATTTTTCTTCCTTCTGGATTGATCATTCAATCTCAATTCACAGGCAAAATTTGTATTCAGTGAAGAAAGATTGTTACATACAAAGCTTCTCCCGTGCCTCCCCTATACTCTGGAACTCTCTACCCCAACACATCAGACTCTCGCCTACCATGGAAACCTTCAAAAAGAACCTGAAGACCTACCTCTTCCAACAAGCCTACAACCTGCAGTGATCATCAGTCTACTGAACCACCGCACGACCAGCTCTACCCTCTCCTAGTGTATCCTCACCCATCCCTGTAGACTGTGAGCCCTTGCGGGCAGGGTCCTCTCTCCTTCCGTTCTTGTGTGTGCCTTGTATTGCTCATGTTTACTGTACTTGTCTATATTTGCCCCTCTTCACATGTAAAGCGCCATGGAATAAATGGCGCTATAAAAATCTATAATAATAATACATCACTGAGATAGGAGGTAATGGTTACTACCTGTAAGAATCTATGCAGTGGTGGGAAGAGGAAGACACACATTACTAGAAATGACAGTTACACTTTAAATGAGTACATTCTATTTAAAGAAGCCCTCCTCCTCCCATCAAAATTGTTATCCTCTTAATATATTGCAGTCATCATATTATTTAGCACTGTGTACTTATAATTGCTCATGTTGCCCTTTTACCCCGGTAATGCTTCTCTTTTCCATTAGGTCTACGACATCACATGATTAAAAATGGACTTAAGTTCTATATATAAACAGGAGATAAACTCCCGCAATGTCCTGACGTGTCAAATCATAGGGCCAGTCTGCTTTCCATCATGTGGAAGTTGCAATGCATGGTTTACGCAAGACCAGTAGTGTAGCTACCGGGGTTGGGGGGGGCAGAGGGCCCTCTGAAGAGCCCACCAGGAGCTAAGCTACTGTTAACTGTAGCACGCTCATAAAGGTGTTTAAACTCTCCAGCAGAGCAGGGAGACACAGTCACTCTGTACTGCCATGTGGCTGCTAGGGGGCCCATGAGCGGGGCGCAAGTTCAACTGTATTCGCTGATACAGTTGAAAGAATTGATGGAAGAGGGAGCTTCAGCTGATGCTCCCTCTCCCATCATTCCCCACGTCTTAGAGCAGCGAGTACAATGACATCACTACATGGTGCTCACGGAGATGTGCAGAGGTTCAGAGTATGCGCTGCAGAGACTTGAGCAGTGGTGGAACAAGGAGGAGAGGTAAGTATTGTATTTTTAATGGGGAGTGCACTATACTGTATGGAGGACTATGGGGAGTGCAGTAAACTGCATAGAAGACTATGGGGTGAGCATTATACTATGTGGAGGACTAAGTGCACTGCATTATACTGTATGGAGGACTATAGGGAGTGTGTTATACTGTAGAGAGGACTATGGGGAGGGCATTATATTATACTAAGGACTATAAGGAGTGCATTATACTATTTGGAGGACTATGGGGAGTGCACTGAACTATATGGAGGACTGTGGGGAGTGCATTATACATACATTGAGGACTATGGGGAGTGCATAACACTGTATGGAGGAACATGGGGTGCATTATATTGCATGGAGCACTATTGGGTGCATTATGCTATATGGAGAACTATGGGGGATATACTAAACCACGTGGAGGACTATGGGGAATGCATTGTACTACAGTAATGTGGAAAAGTGTTTGTCCCCTTCCTGATTTCCTATCCTATTCTTTTGCACATTTGTCACACTTAAATGTTTCAGATCATCAAACAAATTAATATATTAGACCAAGATAACACAGGTAAACACAAATTGCATTTTTTTTAAATGAAGGTCCTTAGTAATAAGGGAAAAAAATCCAAACCTACAGGGCCCTGTGTGAAAAAATGATTGCCCCCTTCCTTAAAACATAAATTAACAGTGGTTTATCACATCTTTGAGAACCTGAGTTCAAATTCACTTGCCACACCCAGAATTAATTACTGCCACACTTGTTCTCAATCAATAAAACACTTAAATAGGACCTGCCTGACAAAGTGAAGTAGACCAAAAGTTCCTCAAAAGCTAGACATCATGACACAATCCAAAGAAATTATGAAACAAATGAGAAACAAAGTAACTGAGATCTAACAGTCTGGAAAATGTTATAAAGCCATTTCTCAAGCTTTGGGACTCCAGTGAACCACAGTGAGAGCCATTATCCACAAATGGTGAAAACATGGAACAGTGGTAAACCTTTCCAGGAGTGGCTGGCCGCCCAAAATTACCCAAGAAGCACAGCGACGACTCATCCAAGAGGTCACAAAAGAAAGACCCCACAGCAACAGCCAAAGAACTACAGGCCTCACTTGCCTAAGTTAAAGAGAATCTGTCACCCCATTTTTCGACCTTCAACTGCAGCCACCGCCATCAGGGGCTTATCTACAGCATTCTGTAATGCTGTAGATAAGCCCCCGATGTCATCTGAAAGAGAAGAAAAACAAGTTATATTATACTCACCCAGGAGCGGTCCGCCTACCGGTCCAGTCCGATGGGCGTTGTGGTCCAGTCCGGCGCCTCCCATCTTCTAGCGAAGCCGTCCTCTTCTTTGCGTCCCGTCGTGGCTCCTGCGCAGGCGCACTGATCTGCCCTGGTGAGGGCAGAGCAGAGTACTGCAGTGCGCAGGCGCTGGACCTCTCTGACCTTTCCCGGCGCCTGCGCACTGCAGTACTCTGCCCTCACCAGGGCAGATCAGTGCGCCTGCACCGGAGCTACGCTGGGAAGCTAAGAAGAGGAGGGCTTCGCTAGAAGATGGAAGGCGCCGGACCGGACCGCGACGCCCATCGGACCGGACGGCGGACCGCGCCTGGGTGAGGATAATATAACTCGTTTTTCTTCTCTTTTAGGTGACATCGGGGGCTTATCTACAGCATTACAGAATGCTGTAGATAAGCCCCTGATGGCGGTGGCTGCAGCTGAAGGACGAAAAATGGGGTGACAGATTCCTTTTAAGGTCAGTGTTCATGGCTCCACCAAAAGAAAGAGATCGGGCAAAAATGGAATGCATGGCAAAGTTCCAAGACAGAACAACACTGCTGAGTAATAAGAACATAAAGGTTTGTCTCAGTTTTGCCAGAAAACATCTTGATGATCCCTAAGACTTTTGGAAGAATACTCTATGGACTCATGAGACAACAGTTTAACTTTTTGGAAGGTGCATGTCCCATTACATCTGGCATAGAAGTAACATAGAATTTCAAAAAAGGAACATCATACCAATAGTAAAATATGGTGGTGGGAGTGTGATGGTCTGGGGCTGTTTTGCTGCCGTTCATGCTCGGAAACCCTCCAATGTGGCTTAATTACAACAATTTTGCAAAGACGAGTGGGCCAAACTTCCTCCAGAGCGCTGTAAAAAACTCATTGCCAGTTATTATCTTTGTCTAATATTTAAATTTGGTGATCTGAAACATTTAAGTGTGAGGATCATGCCAAAGAATAGGAAATCAGGAAAGGGGCAAATATTTTTTCACACAACTGTACTGTATATGGAGGACTATCGGGGGTGCATTTTACTATATGGAGGACTATGAGGAATGTATTATACTGTATGGAGCACTATGGGGTGCATTATACTATATGTAGTTTACTTAGGGGGCCATCAAACAGTGAGGGGGCCCATCACATAATGTGGTAGCTAATGTGGAGTCTTTGTACAGTGTGGGGGCCATCAGTTTGAGGGCTACTAAGTGGTCAGTATACTGTATGGGGGCATTATACTGTGTACAGAAGAGCATCATACTGTGTAGAGGAGAGCTGTACAGGGGGGAGACTCAGGACTTTATTAAATGTAAAACTGGCATTTATTACAATAGTGGAACTCAGGTTATTGTGACTGTCAAAGGGGTACACACAGGGCATTATTACATTCTAGGAGGAAAAATTTGGGCACTGTTTTCTATGGCACTTGCACAAGGTATTAATATATTCCAAAGTTTTGTATTACCATTTAGAGGGCCCACAGTACCAATCAGTAGGTGCTGTAATAGGGACACAAATGCCAGCAGAGACTCAGCATTTGGTGTATCAGCAGGATAAGGAGTTTGTGCAGGTTGGGAATAGATGGGAACGGTGCTGGAAATGTGAGAAGTCATATGTGTCTTTGTTGTAAGTGAAGACCATACTGCTGCTCTGCAAATCTGTTCTACAGACGCATTCGCCCTTTCAGCCCAAGGTGTGGCTATAGCCCTTGTAGAGTGAGCCGTTACACTTAGTGGGGGAGTCTGACCTGAGGAAGAGTAAGACAGTGCAATACGAAGCCACCATGCGATAGTCGATTTTTAAGCTTTTTTCCCCGTTTGTCCCCTGGAAGGAGACAAAAAGGGCTGATGACTGTCGCCATGATTTTGAGATTTCTATATATTGGAGCAGGCAACGTCTGACATCTAGACAATGGAAGGTTTGTTCTCCCTGGGATTTTGGGCTGGCACAAAATGAGGGCAAAATTATTTCCAGGTCCCTGTGAAATTTTGAATTGACCTTCGGGAGGAAGGCCGTGTCAGTTCTTATGATTACTCTGTCCTCCAGAAAGGTAGT
This sequence comes from Oophaga pumilio, assembly GCA_009801035.1. Lineage (NCBI taxonomy): Eukaryota > Metazoa > Chordata > Amphibia > Anura > Dendrobatidae > Oophaga > Oophaga pumilio. The sequence goes on from VIAB01000731.1 coordinate 118,659, forward strand.
ATATGGGGGATTTACAGAGATAGCTTACAGCTCGCAGATACGCCGAGCTGACGTCAGGGCAACCAGGAGCACTGTTTTCAATGTCAAGGCCTTTACAGGAATAGAAGTAAGAGGCTCGAAAGGTGGAGAAGTTAGGGCATTTAAAACTAAATTTAGATCCCAGGGAGCTACCTTGGGTAGTGATTTTGATGGTCTGGCTGTAAAGGAGGCTCGGATAAACCTGTAGACCCAAGGGTGATCCGCCAGTTTTAGGTCAAACAATGCACCCAGGGCAGAGACTTGAACTTTTAGGGTGTTGGTAGATAACCCTCTCTCCAGCCCTTTTTGAAGGAATTCTAGAATTTCCTTTACCGGGACTATTTGACTTGTATTGGACAACCGTCGTCCTGAAAACTCCAGGAATTTTTCCCATATTTTTTGGTACTTGTCTGATGTTATCTTCTTTCTGCTAGCAAGCAAGGTGGTCACTATCGGGTTTGAAAACTCTTTCACTAGTAGGAGTCCCCTCTCAAGTTCCAGACAGTGAGATGGAGTCTGTGCACTTGAGGATGTAGTACTGGGCCCTGGTGCAGGAGATCTGGGATATTCAGGAGGATCCATGGATCCGAGATAGACATGAGTCTGAGCCATGTGAACCATGCCCTTTTTGGCCAAAAGGGCGCAACAAGGATTATCCATGCCTTGTCTTCTCAAATTTTCTTCAAGACTATCGGGATCAATGGAATTGGGGGAAACGTATACCCTAGGCGAAACTTCCAGTGGTGCAGCAGTGCATCCACTCCTTCTGGGTGTTCTCTTGGGTTTAGAGAGAAGAACCTGTTTACCTTCCGATTTTCCCTTGTGGCAAACAGATACACCTCTGGCGTGCCCCATATGGCACAGACTTCTTGATTTAGGGACCACTCTCCCTTGTGTAATACGTGACGACTTAAAAAATCCGCCACAAGATTGTCCATTCCTTTCAAGTGAGTACCAGATAGGGACAAAAGGTTGTTTTCTGCCTATCTGAACAGCTATTTGGCTTCCACCATCAGGGATGTTGATCTTGTACCTCCTTGTCGTTTTATATAAGCTATAATTGTGCTGTTGTTGGACAATACTGTGACATGACTCCCTTGGACTTCTCTCCCTGCATAAAGAAGTGCTCGCTTTACAGCTGTTAATTCTCTTAGGTTGGAGGATGCTGTTCTCATTGAGGGTTCCCATGGACCCTGCAGAATTTGATCTGACATGTGTGCTCCCCAACCTAACGGACTTGCATCTGTGGTTAGCACCACCGGGTTCTGAACTGACCAAGGTACAGCGTTGCTTAAGTTTTTTGTGCTCAGCCACCACTTCAATGACTCCTGCACCCGTGGCAATAGGATAATCTTTCGATTTAAGTTGCACGGATCTACTGCCTGCTCGGACAGGATCTGCCATTGTAATTCTCTTGTATGGGCTTGCGCCCACTGGACTGCTGGGAGTGTCGCTGTTAAGACTCCCAAGAGTGACATTGCCCATCTTACTGAGATGGGCTGCCCCGATTGTACCTGCCGTATCTTTTGCTGAATGGTCCAGAACTTTATCTCTGGGAGGACACATTTTTGTGTTTGACTGAATCCAGCTGGATCCCCAGGAATTCCTGTATTTGAGCTGGAATTAATCTCGACTTTTTGAAATTTATTATCCAGCCTAGATCGGTCAGCACCTCCAGCACGCTTGTGACTGCCTTTTCGCAGTTTCCCTTGTCGTCTGCTACAACAAGAAAGTCGTCCAAATAGGGTACCAGCAGTATATTTTCCTTTCTCACAAAGCACGCTATTTTGGAGATTATCTTTGTGAATATACTAGGGGCTACCGACCTACCGAAGGGAAGACAGTGATATTGTAGATGAGTGGGGGTTTTCGCAATCTCCACTACCAATCTTAGGTACCACTGGTGTTCTCTGCAAATTGGTACATGGTAGTAGGCGATGGTTAGATCTATTACCGCCATGTAGCAGCCAGGATTGAGTAGCCTTACTGCTGACTTTAAAGTTTCCATTTTGAAACTCTCCACGCGGATATATCGGTTTAGTGCTTTTAAGTAGAATATTGTCCTCAACGAATCATCTGGTTTTGGTGTGAGAAACAGGGTGCTGTAGAATCCCTCTCCTGTTTGGTGATGTGGTACTTTTATCAGCACTTCTTTCTGTAGGAGGACTTGAACTTCTTTTTCTAGTGTGACTTGATTTTTCTTGGCCACTCGAGTCATTATCATTCTCCGCGGCGGAGGGCTGAGGAAACTTAGTCGCAGGCCTTCGGATAACAAGTTAGTTATCCACTGAGAGGCGGGTAATGCTGACCAATGGTGGAGAAAAAATCAAAGTCTTCCCCCCACCGGACTTCTGGAGTCATTGATGTTTGGGGTGTGATTTAGGGGGAAGCTTATTGAAAAGGAATACCCTATCTCTCCTCCAGGGTTTTCCTCGCATGGACCTGTAGTCTGAGCGTCCCCGGCCCCCTCTATTCCCTGATCCTCGAAAGGACGAGCGAGCATCACCCAAGCAGTGCCTAAAGAAGAGGGGTGGTGGGAACGGTTTCTTCTTATCTGACGCTTTCTCCAAAATTTCATCTAACGCCTTCCCGAAGAGGTACTGACCTTCACAAAGGACTGAACAGAGTTTTACTTTTGACTGAAAATCTGCAGCCCAGTTTTTTAACCATAGTGCCCTGCGTCCTGAATTAGATATGGCGCATGCACGGGCGGCACATCGAATTGAGTCAACTGATGCGTCCGCTAGGAATCCTGCCGCTTTTTGTAAAGAAGGTATTGCCTCCAATAAACTCTCTCTTGGGCATTTGCTTTTTATTTGTTCACTTAATTCTTCAAGCCACTTGACCATAGCACAAGCTGTGCAAGTGGCGGCTACCCCAGGTTTAAATGACCATGTTGACGCCTCCCAAGCGGATTTTAGAAAGGCATCGGCTTTTTTGTTGAGGGGATCTTTTAAAGCACCCATGTCCTCGAATGGTAGGGCTATTCCTCTTGACGTACTGGCGATAGCCGCATCCAGTCTAGGAGCTTTTCCCCACTTTTCACATACTTCCTCATCAAATGGGTATTTACGTTTTAGCGTCTGTCGGACGGACATCTTTTTATTAGACTTCTTCCACTCTCTTAATTAAATACAGCAAATTGTCATGAAAGGGAAAAACCCTGCGCTTTTTCCCCTCTAAGTTACAAAACATGGAATCCTGAACCGTGCGTTGCTCTCTGGGCGTTTCGACCCCCCATAGTGGACCTGACCAGCTTAAGTAATTTCCCAATATCTTCGGATAAAAAATAATGGTGGCCATACTCCTAGTCTGAGGAGTCCATATCTGAGTCATCAGAGGGCCCTAATTCTCCCGGTTTGTCCTCTGAATCTATATCAGGACTTTGCATTTCTGTAGGAGGGGGGAGGGGGTGTTCCGGAGCCGAATGCAGTATGCTGCTTTAACTGCTCCTTCACTGTTATCTTTACTTCATCTCGGATGATGGTCTTTATGCTCTGGAGCAGCGAGGGTGATTCCTCGGCCACCGTTTTATCAATACATGAGCGACAAATTCGTTTATCATATGCTCTAGGGAGAGTTTTCCTGCATAATGCACAAGCCCTGTTTTTCTGTTTTGATGTGGTCTTTTTACCCTACAAAACATGATATAGGGCCGTTACAACCAGCGTTTTTTGCCTTACAAAGGCACTCACACACCAAACTCTCTGGTTACCACGGTAGCCTGTGGGTTTTCCTCCTCCGGTGTGCGTATTTCTACAGCGGAGTCTGCCATGCCTCCTGTGAAGCTGCTTGCCGCTGTATGCATTGAACGCAGCTTCTTTTATTGGGTAGGAGCGGTGTGCGTGCTCCTGGAACGACTCCCACCCGGAAGCGTCCAGCACGCCGGCTTCCTCCGGCACGTGACGTCACTTCCGGTTTGACCGGAAGCCGTCACCCGTTCTGTCAGCGCCAGCGTCGTGATGGGCAAGCTCCTCCCGGCCCAGCCTCCCGACAGAAGCGGCCACCGGGGAGTCCATGATGAGAGCACCACATGACAGCTCCCTCCGGCCGAGATTACAGGCGCACGACACCACGCCCAGCTGCTTCTCCCCCCCCACTGTGGACCTCAGCCTCCGTACCGGATTTCGTCAGAGGGAGATCCCTCTGAAGGTATACCACTTGCCACAGGCATCCACCTGCAGGAACAGGAAACTAAAACTGAGTAGAGAGGTGCCGCCCCCTTCTTTTATCTCTGCTACAGGTTTCCTGGGTGCGGATGCCATCTCTCATGTGCGGTGCTGTCATGGGGAAGGGAAAACATCAGTGTTGGTCTTTGCATAGAAATTTATTTTAGTAACAGCGCTGTCATCTGCCGCGGGTCTTCTACATCCGCTATTAGGGTGCGCCACCATATTTGTAATGAGGATTACCTGATTAGGGGCCCACTCAGTAGTTTTGCCCCTCCCTTAACCAAACTCTAGCTACGCCTCTATACAAGACCTCAAGCATGGGGGAGTCATACTTCTGACTTACAAAATCAATCTTGACTCCAGATGCACTACATAAACCCTGGTCAGTGTTCTCTGTTAAGAGAGAAGAAAGAAAGAACAGGTGACCAGATAATTGGCATCACAGAGCAGGCGGAGTATCCCACCAATGGGTCCACCGACTGATCATGTACGAGGGTAACATGACCGCTGCTTGATTGGAGGAGCGCTCCATTAATGGTCTAATACAAGGGCACATAGCCAAGGAGAGAAATTTTCAATGTGGGCTATTCCCTTAAGGCTATGTGCACAACTTTTTCCCAGGAAATCCGGATGCGTTTTTATCGCGTTTTTTTTTGCGCGTTTTACCGCGATTTTTTCCTGAACATTCTACGTCAATAATATAGCGGGAAATACGCAAATTTACCGCAAAATTAATGAACATGCTGTTTTTTTTACCTATTTCTTCACAGAAAAAACGCACCATGTGCACAAAAATTGCATAAAAAAAATCATAGGATGCTTAATGCATGCATTTTTTAAGTGTTTTTGCAGTGGAAAACAGCCGCAAAAACGCGAAAAATCCTGAACGTGTGCACACAGCCTTAAGATTAAGTACAATGTAAGGCAGCTTTACATAATGATGTCCATAGGGACTAAATAGATTACAACAATCAAATTGCGGCTTTCATTTTTTATGGGCAACTTTTATTAGTTTTTATAAATCTCTCCAATATAATTTTCAAAGCGAAAAGTTCAAACATTTTAATAAAAAAAAAATATAATATTAGATATATCTGGAGTGAATACATTACCTAACCAAAAACCAGTGGAGAAGGGTGACTGATTATTTTGAACTGCCATCAATATCTACTCGAGGTCTGTTTGCAGCGTTGAACATGTTCTAGTTTTACTAATTTTCTTCTATACGCTGCATTGTTTTGATTACTTTAGCGACCATCCTGCTGGATTCTTTTATTTTCCTGTCTCCACTCTAATCCATTGAGTTCATTGCCAAGCTCATTCACCCTGAGGGCCAGCCCTTTCCAAAGTCCTATGCAAATCCATATCACGCAGTTTGTCAAGGAAGGCTCAGTGGTTTTAGCCAGGCAGAGATTTGCAAAGCCGGTCATTTGTGCACCAAATAAAAGAGAAAAATCACATACACATGGGTGTTATAGAAACAGAATGAAAAGAGGCCAGGTTTGTGTAATAGTAAATCCATGGCCATAAGATGAAATACGGTAATTCTCTACACCAGGCTCTTTCTCCAGCTAAAGCAGATGATTAGGAGGATGAGCTGATAATTATTAACATTCGGATGGACCAAAGCCACCAATACCTTTAATCATTGCCAAATATAAAATAAAGGTTACACTTCTCATGAACCCTTTGTAAAAAGAAGCCGGCATCTTTCATTCCAGGCAGTTGCTAAAGCCATCAAAAGCTCTTGTAATGGCCATTGGAGTAAAAAACAAGCATTAAATGTTGGAAGAAAGGTGGTCCATGTATTTCACAGGATTGGAGGTTTGCCAGAATGGAAAGTTGCCCATACAGAATGGTGTTCTGTACTGGCACATCCTGTGAGGTGAATGAAGGGGGCCCAAATGGGCATCTGGATAGATGTTAGCATGGTGTGACAATCTCTTCAATAGAAAGTCAAACACAATAGGTTTTTTACATCTTCAGATCAGGCATAGGCAAATCCCACCTAAGGCCTCATCCAGAGCACCTATATTCTGACATAGTAAGGAGCCCCTGTAGAAAGAATCCTTTTTTGGGGCCAAGTTGTTATGAGTAGAGAGGAGTAGAGATGGGTGAACCAGAACGATAAAGTTTGACGTTCATACCAAACACCTACTGTTCGGGCACTGACACCAAACACGAACTTCACCAGGATTTATTTTTTAAATTATTTATTTTGAGCGCAGGCCCCGGCTTCCATCAGCCGTCGACTGCTCTCACTGTTATTAGTGGCAGAAGACAGCGTGGGAACCACGGCTTTCTGACTGGCGGTAATGAGTTTACCGCCGATCAGAAGTAGTGTTTACCGCGCTGTCATGCACAAGACAGCGTGACAAACACTGGACGTACGAATCTGGGTTCGGGTTTGGGTCTGGGTACTGTTTTGGTACCCGAACCCGAACTTTTTTAACTGTTCGGCCAAACCTGCCCGACTCAAACATCCAGGGGTCCGCTCATCTGTAGAGATGAGCAAATTTATTTTAGTGGAATGGAATTCTTGTGAAATTTAGCAAAAATTAGTATTCCGCAGAACAATTTTTTTACAGTTCGATTGGCAAAAATTCAACAAATGGTGACCAGCTGCAGCAGTAGGAGGCTAGACAGATTGTAAAAAAATGAAATAAATGATACCAATAATACTTACCCCACTGATTACCTGTCCCGCATCACACTGTCTGATCCTCTGCATCTTTCTCCCCTTTTTCTATTGCACACTTCCTCTTTAGCCTCTGACACCATTGCGCACTGTGCCGTTGCAGCGAACGTCACGATGTCACAACACGCACTGAGTGACGGGAATGGCACACGGGGGGCGTCAGAGGCCTAGCTGAACAGGAAGCCACAGCCTGGAGTGAAGAGACCAAAGTGGATGCGCACGACGAGTGAATGCAGCTCTAAGCAATAATAAAAGTTTTATGTACCGTAAATCAAATTTACCGTATATAAAAAATATAAGCCAACCCGAGTATAAGCCGACCCCCCTAATTTTGCCCCAAAAATTGGGAAAACTTATCGACTCGAGTATAAGCCTAGGGTGGAAAATGAGATTATGCCCCATATGCTGCCCCATGTATTATGCCCCATAAGATGCTCCATGTATTGTGCCCCATATGCTGCCCCATGTATTATGCCCCACAAGATGCTCCATAGATTGTGCCCCATATGCTGCCCATGTATTATGCCCCATATTCTGCCCCATGTATTATGCCTCCATAGATGCTCCATAGATTGTGCCCCCATAGATGCTCCATAGATTATGCCCCCATAGATGCTCCATAGATTGTGCCCCATAGATGCTCCATAGATTGTGCCCCCATAGATGCTCCACAGATTATGCCCCCATAGATGCTCCATAGTATAGGTCGCCTTATGCGGCCGCAGCTGCTGCAACCGAAAAAAAAAAATAACATACTCACCTCTTGTCGCTGGGGGCCAGGTGCCGTGTCCTGAGCAGGCGGGGACACCGGCGCGCTATGGGGGACAGGTGCCAGTGTCACCGCTTGCTCAGGGCCCCGGCACCTGAGATATTTACCTGTCACCCGGTCCACCGCTGCGTGCTGCTGTCTTCCGGGTCCTCCATCGTGCCCTCTGACCTGAACATTCACAACTAGAGAGGACGCGAGGACACAGCGGCGAGCAGCGGTGGAACGGGACAGGTGAATATCCCTTATACTCACCCTCCCACCGCGCAGTCACATGGTACCGCTCATTAAAGTCATGAATATGTGACATAGTGGTCATGGGAGATTTCAACTATCCAGACATTT
>VIAB01000732.1:23990-34811 GCA_009801035.1 Oophaga pumilio
GAGCTAAAAGCCGAGCTCCTTAGATCAGGAACAGAACAGACATTAAATATAGGACATTTCATAAATTTCCCAAATTCTTCTGAAAACATTTAATGCACATCCTGCACTGTACTGTACCCAACTTATTATATATTTTAGGGGTCTGTCCATTTTCTACTGACTCCACCAAAATGGACTTTGACTCTACAGCCCTGGCTGTATCTATCATTAATTACCGTACATAGAAACATAGTTATTACTGTTGAGAAAAGACATGTGTCCATGAAGTCCACCCAAGGGATGGGAAAGGATAAAGGGAAGGCGTGTACAACCTTAATGTACAATCCCGTCTCTCCCAAAAGAGCAAGTGTTTCCCTCCAGATCCTGAATGTTTCACTGGATGCCTATAATGTATGCTTATTCCAGTTTGTGTGTATTGTATGTATCGTGTGTAGTGTGTATATAGTATGTGCGTGTACAGTGTATATATAGTGTATGTATATTATATATAATTAGTGTGTATATATTATGTTTAGTATGTGTGTGTCTGTATGTGTATATATAGTGTGCCTACTAGATGTATATCTCATATGGGTACAAAGCTTTACATCGGATTAGGTTTTTTTCTCTCCCTGTTATGTTAATCTTTGACTTTCTTCCAACTTTTATTCCAATTCTTTGCTGCCCCTGAGTCTATAATACTTTACTCGCTGCGCGGTACGAGGCACGGCCGGCTCTGATCCTCATGCACTTTCCTTCTTAATCAGTCTGTGTAAGTGTTTAGGAAACAGTCTATCCTGTGTCAGGGGAAAGTCGGGTGACCACCAGTATGGCCGCCTTCACTGTTCCATTACAGCTATGGCCTCCCTTTCTTGCCAGGCCTGGCTGTATATATATTTAATAAGGGAGCAGACCGGCATGGCGGCTCAGTATAATAACACCCATTGTTCCTGTAGCAGATAATGGAGTGTACTAGAACTCCCGGTCTGGGACATACAGTGAGACTGATTTAATGGGGTGTAGTTGGCAGGTGCTCAGCAGGTATTAATGTTTCCTTTCATGGTAAAGGGCACATAAGGACAGGCTCAGTGCCCGGCAGAGGGTGCCCCATCCCCTCTGCGGATTTCTTCCTGTGCTGTGATATTGATTTTATATTTCTGTATTGAAGCTGCGGTCGTTGTTATCCCATCACCGGCGGACATTTGTCCTTGCTCTGTAACTTGATGCAGTGACACCACTTTTCTGGGTCGCTGTCATTTTCCTGGCAAGCCAATGATAGTGTTTGTGGGTAAATTCACTGTCCCATGTAGGGATGTAGTCAGAGCAGACATTCATGGCATTTTTCCCTGCCAGACACATATGAAGGCTCCTGGTAAAGGTTTGGGTGTTGGGAGGGCTGTGGAGGTGGTCTGGGGGCTGTCAGGTTGCATCCACTGCACAGAATGTTAAACTTTAAGGAATGTCTGGTTCCTGGCACGGCCCAGCACGATGGATAACGTCACCCTCCCCTGAGCTCGGGCACATATTACCTGCCCATTTCCAGTATTCCTCCCTGCGTGATTCATATGTGCGGACATATGGGGGTTGTTGTAGCCAATAGTCAAGAATGCGAGTAACCGACCTGAAATGGAGAATTATGTGTATGTAATGCATGTCCGTGCCTGATGACTCCCATCATGCTGCACCTCCGAGGTATGCACCGAACGCGGCCACAAACAGCGGCGGTGACACATATGCCACAATTTCTATTAATAAGTTCTAGGAGACCCACAATGAAGGATGTGAAACTGGAAACGTAGAAGTTTTATGTTTCGTATCAGCACCTTGTGCCGCGCGCTGCAGACTGGTACTGTGCGGACGGTCACCTTGTCATCCACAATTCTATTCTACAGCTGCCGCCCCACTCTACCGGCCAGGATCGGAGTTCGGGCTGATCTGGGCTGTTTATCCTACCATCTAAGTAATGAAACAAGGCGTCCTATTAGCCATTGCCTCCCCACAAGCAGCGTGATCATGAGGTGCCAACGGTTTGCCATGGCAGCGATAAAAGTGATCATGCAATAATAGTGATCAAAATTTTGCACCCCATAATCACACCAACATAAATTAAAAATTACCCTGCAAAAAAAGCCCTTTATATATTTATCAACACTATATGATCGTGATGACTTGCAGATTATCTTGTAATTTATGCCGTGTGGCGTAGTGAATACCGTACAGACTAAAAAAAAACAAAACAATTTTTCTAAGTTGCGTTACAGTTTGTCCTTAAGTTAAATATTGTATGTACCCCATTTACATTTTTTCTCCTACAATAAAACAAGCCCATATACAGCTATGGAGATAGGGGGATGTTATATTTTGAGATGTATGGATTTAAAAATTAATTTCTGCATTATTTGGTACCAATCTTCACATCATCATCAAGGGTTATTGCACAGCAGCACCCATGAGCAATGCTTGTAGTGTTCAGGCTTCTGTAAAAGTCATTTCAGATAGTGGAAAGTATCGGAGCACTGCCTGGCTCAGGCGGCAGGACAGGTAACTGGCACTGACAGTTTGCAATCTAAGTGGCAATGTTTCTCCTTGTGGAGAGTGACATGCCAATGTAAGGAGACTTATGGGCCATGCAATGCTCCTCTAGAAAATAAAATATGCAAATTGTCTCTTTAGAGACGAAGAGAATAACTCTAGTGCCACCTACTGGAAATAGCAATCCTAAAAGTCAATATCAACCCTTTAATGAGCTTTTCCACATGACTTAAGCCCCCATCACACTAAGCGAGATCGAGATCGCTAGCGAGATCTCTGAAGCATCACCGATTTTGTGATGCAACAGCGACCTAGCCAGCGATCTCTCTTAGTGTGACACGCAGAGATGATCAGCCCCCCTGTTGGGTATCGCTGATCGTCGTCGAATGTCCTGGACCATTTTTTCATCGTTGGTCTCCCGCTGGCCAGCGCGCATCACTGCGTGTGACAGCGGGAGACCAACGATCAACGACCTCCCAGTGCGTACAGCAGAAGCTGGGAGCTGGTATCTAGGGTACACATCAGGTAACTAAGCACCGCGTGGTGTTTAGTTACCCGATGTTTAGCCTGGATACCAGCTCCCAGCGCATGCAACAGAAGCTGGGAGCTGGTATCCAGTGTACACATTGGGTAACTAAGCACCGTGCGGTGCTTAGTTACCCGATGTGTACATTAGATACCAGCTCCCAGTGTGTACAGCAGAAGCTGAGAACTGGTTTCTAGGGTACACATCAGGTAACTAAGCACCGCGTGGCTCTTAGTTACCCGATGTGTACACTGGATACCAGCGTACTCACTGGTCCTGATCGCTAGTGAGTCTGCCCATGTGACAGCTCACCAGCGATCAGCTAACGATCTCCCAGCGATCCCATCCACGTCGGATTGTTGGTGGGATCGCTGGGACATTGAAGAGTGTGACGGACTTAGGCTAAAAGTCAAACCAGAATCTAGATTTGCAGACAGTGTTTCGCCACTGACTGGTCATGTGACAAGGGTCGATATTGACTTTTTGAATTGCTGCATCCAGTAGGTGGCGATAGAGTTGAAGTTCTCTTCCTCTCTGAAGAGACAAGTTGCAGGTTTACAGTCTATCACCATGTTTGGGAAGGTTGGGGCATACCCTACATGGGTGGGGAAGTTAGGTGACTATACGGGGAATGCAACTCTGCCCGTCAGTGAGGTTTGAGTCACTCCTGCAGAAACTGGCAACGGGGGGGCACATGATGCCAGCGACGGGATTGTTATTTCACTTCCTCATGGCGATGTCACCAACCGTTCATGTGATTAAACCCGTACTCACAGGCTAATGATATAACTTCTCAGCCTGTAAATGATTTAAATGGAATTCTGACCTGGATGTGCTGCCCCACAAATACAACCCTCCGGTGTCAAAGGCGTGGCCCCGCATACCTGTCAGGTGTGTACATAACAACCCGTTCATCCGGATTCTGTTTACCCCCGTCACTGGTCGCCGTTCACCGCAGCTTCATCACCTGCAAAGGACTCTGGGAGCAGCTGTGTGTGTTCTTCTGCTCATCACTGTTAAGTGCTCATTCTGCCCATACATAATTCTCACCATTGTGCAAGGGTCGGCTCCAACAGCAGAGGCAGGAACCGGTCTGCAGCGCTGTCGTACTGTTTCCTTTTGATTCCTCATCATTTTCAAGTTTTCTGTTGAATGGAAACTTTCTTATTTAAAGGGATTGTCCGGCATTAGAAAATCAACTGCTTTCTTTCCAGTACAGCGCCACATCTGGCAACAATTTACTTGGTATTGCAGCTTGTCAATATTCACTTTGAAGGGAATGTGTCACCAGGTTTGTGAAATATGAGAGCAGCATGATGTAGGGGCTGAGACCCTGATTCCAGAAATGTCATGTAATAGGCAGCATTCTGTTATTTAGATTTAATCATTGTTTTTGCTGCTGAGCCTTGAATATCCTCACCTACACTACTGATGGGCTGCTTTCCGTCAATATACACAGAAAGTAGCCAATCAGTGGTGGGGACGGGGTTACACAGACCAGGAGGACTAAGAGAACTAGGCCTGTAGTGATAATCTCCTGCTGATAAAGCACTGAACAGTAGGACACACAGTGTAAGTGACACATAGCTGGAATCAGGATCTCTGCCCCTACATCATGCTGCTATCAGATTACATAGCAAAAACCTACTGACTTATTCCCATTAATTGAATTGAGTTGCAATACTAGACCCTAATCCTGAACAACCCCTTTAAAGGAATTGCTGACCTTTTAAGATCATCATTTTATTCTTAAATGCCTGTATTTAGAGCTAAAAATCAGTTTTGCAATTTGGTGACATTAAAAATGTTGCACCGTTTGGCTTTTCCAGTCTCTTTTCTTTATGCATATTCAACTTTGATGTGGTCATAAATCAGCTGAGAGGAGGTCAGAGAAGACAGAGAGATGAGTTACAGACTCCATGTCAGATCATTAGAACAGGTTGACTGACAGATTCTCTGTTCAACTCATTCAGGCCGGTAAAAAATAAGTGTCCCCAAAGATGGATTACTCCTTTAGAGCCAATAACATAAAACCTACTAGTGCAGGTAAGAGCTGGAGTCGGGACTATTGCTGCTGTGTTTAGCTGTTAGTTTCTTACACTGAGACACTGTAACGCCCCTTCAGCTGTGTAAGCATGCTACGTTTTCAGCCTCTAAAGCAAAGAATGAATCTGTGTGTAGCTCCATCCTGGAGGTTTTTCTACGTATTTGGCCTCTAATTTCACCTCTGTTTGCTGAGCTGTAATGATCTCCCCGAGCATCTATAATTCATAATATAGATCCTGCGGCTTTAAAGTAAAACATAAATTGTAAGAGATAACAGTCCTGAGCCTCGGCTGTCTAACCAGGCCCTGTATAAAGACTGTGCCATATATACAGACAGCAGGGTGTCCTCGTCCAGAAATCCCGATAATCAGAAATAGGATATATTTAGTGGTGGATGAACAGGAATTTCCACTTGATTTGTGTCTTCTGTACACACGACGCTTTTCTTCTTTGGAAAGTTCTGACTTGTTCTTTTTCTTCTTTCTACAGAAGAAGCGGACTACAGCGCCTTTGGCACCGATACTTTGACCAAAAAGAAGAATGTTCTCACAACCGTTCTTCGTCCTGACATGACTAAAAAGAAGCCTCATCTTGTCATCGGGATGCCCAGCGACTTCAGGCCGGTTTCCTCCATTATCGACGTGGACATTCTCCCCGAAACCCACCGCAGAGTACGACTCTATAAACACGGAATGGAGAGACCGTTGGGCTTCTACATTCGGGACGGCTCGAGCGTCCGCGTGACGCCGCACGGCCTGGAGAAAGTGCCAGGCATCTTCATATCCAGGCTCGTTCCCGGAGGACTTGCCCAAAGCACTGGATTATTGGCGGTCAACGACGAGGTTCTCGAAGTTAACGGCATAGAGGTTTCTGGGAAGAGCCTGGACCAGGTCACCGATATGATGATTGCAAACAGCCACAACCTCATCATAACGGTCAGACCGGCCAACCAGCGGAATAACGTGGTGCGCAACAGCAGGAACTCTGGCAGCTCTGGGCAGTCAACGGACAGCAGCACGAGCGTGTACAGCAACGCCCCGCCACAGCAGATCATCCAGAACTACCATCCGGAGGAGGCGCAGAGCGATGACGAGGACATTATCATAGAGGAGGGTGGCACTTCAGTCATCCCCAGGGCAGCGCCGTCCACAGAGAGTCTGGAGTCCTTAACTCAGCACAGCTCGTACCACGATTCCCCACAGAACGGATTTGTATCATCCACGTATCACACACACTTATCTGCCAGCTCCGGCAGCCTGGACCACATTGGCCATAACCACCACACTAAAATCTTGGAAGAAGATGGCACCATTATTACACTGTGAAGGCCCGCTCGGACGTGACGTCTGGCGCTGCCTCGTTGCACATATTATATTATTTTAATGTTTTTTTTTTGTTTTTTTTTTTAGTTTTAAGCCTATTGATTCGTGTGACATTCTACTTGCAAAATCATTTTTTTTTATATATTATTAAGAAAATATATTGTATAGTTTATCTCATCCGCGGTTCCCGTATCGCCACAGAACTTGCGATTCTATTTTTGTGAAATGAAGGAAAAAGAAAAACTTTTTTTTGTTTTGGTTTTACATTCCCTAGGCGAACAAAAGGCCCCTCTCTCCCTATAGCGCTATGATCAAGAAGACGAGGCGTGCCTGGATCCATGTACACAAAATTCAGCATTTTTGTATTTTCATATCTTTTTGTTTCCAGTTTGTTAAAAATTCCGTTGCATCCCATTATCTTGACTGGCGAGGATTGATAAGTGGAGTCTGTGTACAACGATCAGACTGGTTGTTTTTCTTCACTGGAATTATCAGAACTTACCCAGTAATGGATATTTAAAGATCTGGACACCTAAGGATATCGACCAGCAGACCTTGCTGTGTAAAGTGCTGGAAACAATCAGCTGGTTACCACTCTCTCCTTATCCCTATTGGAGTCACTTGCTCCTTATCCCAGCTGGTGTCACTCGCTCATTGTCCTCTGCCTGTCTAGCTCGTTCTGTCTGGTTTTGCATTTCTAGCTACCTGTAGCTGGATTTGTTTGCACATTTCCCTGGTGGGAAGGAGATCTGTCATGTTCACACAGAGGATGCAGCAAACCTGAGGGCGAGGTGCAATCAGTGCCACCTTCATACTGAGGGAAAATCACTGATTGGTGGAGCACTTATGAATCAATGGGTACTCTCCTGATCAGAGCTGACAGTCAGTTACTAATGTGGCCTGCAAACCAATGACCCACGGGCTCCTTATTAGTGTGGCCCCCAGCACATCCCCTGTGTGTAGGCGACAGGTCAGTTTTGCACAGTCTTGACTAATAATGTGGAGTAACCTGATACAACTATACATGACATGAATGTGTTATTCCTGTTCTGACCCCACTTTCTCACTGTAGACGCCCACCCCGGCTTCCTATCGTGTAATATGGCCATTGAGTGGACACGGAGCCCAATAAAGGCCGGCACTGGATAATATGCCCCATGAAAGGACTTAGGGTTACAGGCCGGACTCTTCCTCTCTACCCTTACCCGCATGGCTCCTGTGCATAGTCTACAAATACTACAAATGTGTACATATTTTATAAATCTGATGCTGCTATAATAAGATGGGTTATGATTTTTAAATGAGGTGTCTATGAAAGGGTTAAACGTCGGCATTATCGCATTCGGTTACCAACCTGGATCATTAAGGAGGGCTCCGCTCCCAAATTTTTTATGAGGCTATGCTGTTTTACTGGCAGTCACCCTCTCATATCGCGATGTCCTGGGCCAAGAGTTGCGCTGGACGCAGCCCCTCGCTTCTGCCTTAGGGGCAACGGCACTAATAGCTGGCCTTTACGTTATAGGGGGTTCACCAACAAGCAGACCATCCTCTGAGAGACCACTGCAGTATATCACAGAGAAGACCTGTCCGATGGTTTGTATGCTGGCTGAATGACCCATGTATGGGCCCATGGCCTCTGTATATGTCCTGTATTAAACCCTCTACCTCCTTTGTATCCTTCTAAACACTGGACTTCAACCCCTCTGACTTCCTGTCATCTTCATCATATCGGTTCTTGGCTTTTTGAGTAGATGTTCCCGCTTGAACACCATTTTATAGTCTCTATATAGGATGAATCTTAATAAACAGAGTCACCATGTGCATACAGAGTCACAAACGTTGCATATCTGATCTTGCATTAAAGCTGATCTTTCGCCTGCATGATACTCCAGAGCTGAACTCACAATTCTGTTGATCTTTTCCTTCGCAGCCCTTTAAGCAGCTTAGCTGAGCCCCTATAATGCAAACCACTATAACAAGCTGTGTGCTGACACCTAACAAGTAGGTGTGGTAGAAACATTTTGCAGCTTCCTGAATAGGGAGTTCAGCTCTGGAGCACAATACAGGATATAACTCAGTCTTGTAATATATATTATGTAAAGTAATTCTAAATATAAAATGGTGATCAGAGGTGGAGCGGAGCTTTAACTCTTTCCCCACGATGGAAGGAGTTAACCCTCACACTATCTCTTTATAGTTCATGACTGACACGGCTCCCGACATTCATCCTGTTTCGGAGGCAGAGCTCATGGTGACGATCGCGTTTCTTTGTTTTTATATAAATCGCAGAACATTTGCTTTGACTTTGATAAGCATATAATTTATTACTGTGTATATACTCTGTATCTGACTGTTCATATGTACGAGAATCCTGTGTAATTATCTGCTGACCGATATGAAGGAAAAGCCCGAAGCACAAGATTAGCCAGAATCCCCAGAATATTTTATTTTACCACTCCCTTCCCCCCTCGTTTGTATGGTAACGGACCCCAAACGGTGCACAAATACGTGGGATGGTAATACTTGTAGGGTGGCTATATAGGTACTAGGAAAGGGAATCCCATAGCGCCATACTACTGTGGGTACAGAAGATTTTGTTTTTTTTATTATATAGGCTTAAAAGGGTTTTACAGTTTTCAGAAAACCTCTGTCCCCTGGCTGCAGTTAAAAAAAACAACAAAAAAAAAACCTAAAAACTGAGCTTTACTCACCCTCACCAGGTCCGGATCTGCGGATCCTGATTGCTGTTATTTTCTGCAGTGCTGACGTCACGTCGACATCACTGCAGCTAATACATGAGCTCAGCATCTCGTGCCGAGCGACTGAGCTCACTGATTGGCTGCAGCGTTGATAACATGACTTAAGCTCTGCAGACAATAAGACACCAGGCGCAGTGACGGAGACCTAGCACTATACCCTGGGAGAGTGAGTAAAGCAAACTGCGTCAAGGACCAGTTTTCCAAAATACGGAACACCCCTTTAATGGCTTAACCCCAGACAGCACACATCTATGCAGTGGATGTTACCGGATGGTACTGTGGGCTTCACTTCATGCCGTCTTGTCTATAACTGTAAACGGCTTAGCAATAGGTCATAACTCCGTATGAAGCTATGGGGGAGACTCCCAGCTCAAAGACCCTCTACTGTGTCAATAAGGTCTTCATGAGACTACTTTGTAGCAAAAACTGTGTCTAATATGTGGCCTCCCCATGTATCATCAGTAATGATCCCCTCCCCCCCAATTCTTTTGTGGGTGTAACATAATGTGACTCTCAGGTCCATTAAGGGGGTTCCAACTCTTACACAGATATGCCAAGAACAATTGGGCCATTACTGGATTATTAATAGTGGAGTTCCCCTTTTAAAAAGTGTTTTTTTTTTGTTTTCTTTTTAATAAGCGTAAACCCCATAGAAGCACAAATTGGGGACTATCATGAGTCTGGTATCTCTGGACCATGGGTCTTATGTCTTTGTGGTTGATGACGTGATACTGTTATAATTCCGTTACTCTATAACTGCTGCAAGTGAAGTGACAATGCACAGCGGATGACCCAGAGAAGTCTTGCAGGTTTATGGTTGCAGCTCTGGTTGTGACTAGTGTAGAGAACCAGACAAGTGCAGTATGAGCTCAGACCTAGCTATATTTTTCTGCATTCTTGCAATGCTGTCTAACAAGAGAATTATGATTGCAGCTCTGGAGGTGACTGGAGACACAATGTAACTCTGGATCAGCAATACAAGTAAAGGGCAAAGTGACTGAGGGGCACCGGCCCCCCTGGGGTGCGTCTCTCTCTCGGTCACCATTACCTGGTTATGCCCCTGCTCCCCGCCGCGTGTCACATGTGAAGTTGCTCTTTGTATGGCTACAGAAAAAATGTGATTTTTACACGAATTCTGAATGTTTTAACCGTCAGATGTCAGTATTTTTACTACGATTCTGTAAAATATGCATTTGTATCACTAAATGAAGTTTTAATTTTTCAACAATCAGATGATCAGATCATTGCTTTCGCAGTACTTCATGTCTTATATTTTTACAAATGGAAAAAATAAAACGATAGATTCTGACGCCTCTCGCTTTATTATTGGAAGGTCTCGGTGGAAGGGATGGGAGCTGAGCTGTACCACCCAAACAGGGGAACACGGTGGTGGTGCAGGCTGGCAGGGCAATGCCGGGAGTGACTGCTTCGGGACAGATTCATTCTTGCATTTATGCTTTTTTTTTTGGGGGGGGGGGAGGGGCGGTGTTCATTTGCTTTAATTTGTGCCTTCTATAAGGCTATGTTCCCACGATGAGCTTTTGATGCTACAGATTTTCAACAGTATTTCTACACCTTGGGTTTCTTGCGTTTTCTTCATTGCATTTTTTTGTGCTTTTTTACATTCATTTTGGTCTCCTGTGTTTTTAAATAATGC
>VIAB01000732.1:95288-107521 GCA_009801035.1 Oophaga pumilio
CATAGTCCAAAAATGGGGTGACAGATTCCCTTTAAGTCTTTTTACAGAAATGTAAGGCTGCCCACCTAATCTTCACTGCAGTTTGAGGCCTTGTACTGTAAAGTTGCTTGAGGTTGGATTGGTGCAGGCTTTGTGTTACACGGAGATGATGGGGATGTTCCCAGCTGTCACTGTCGTCCTTTTCCATTATAGAGGGCGATTAGTGCCACCTGCAAACCCCGGAGCAGGAAGAGGAGACCGGATAATGCGGAGCTCTGCAGCAGCTGACGTGACCTTACCTACAAACGGAAGCGCATTAAGCTGTCAGCAAACTGTAGGAACAGCGATGCTCATCGTATTCCAAACATAATAGGTGCCCACTCGACCCAAAGACAAGGATGACTGCGAGGGCGTGACCGCGTTATGTCATAGTGATGACATCACGTCTATTTAATTGAGACTACTGTCTAGCCTAGATATACTGTAATTGTAACCCGATCATCAGCAAGATGTATTTGATCTCCATTGGTTTTCAGCCTCTGTATATAAAAAAATATTTGACAGCAAGCAAAGATCTTAAAAATGCTAATTGAAACTGAAAAAATATGTAAAAGAGAAATCTTAATTAAAATAGGTATTTAGTGTAACCACTCTTAGCCTTTAGAGGATCAGTTGTTTGTTTTTTTCTGTCCGCTCACACATCGTTTTTGAAGGAACTCGGCAAGGAGGTTGTTCCAAACATCTTGAAGAACTAACCACTGATCTTCTGTGGATGTCGATTGTGAAAATCCTTAAATCTCTTCATATAATCCCAGACAGACTTAATGCTGATGAGGCTCTGTGAGGCCATAACATCACTTCCAGGACTCCTTGTTCTTCTTTACGCTGGATTTCTTAATGAACAAGGAGTCCTGGAAGTGATGTTATGGCCTCACAGAGCCCTGATCTCATCAGCATTAAGTCTGTCTGGGATTATATGAAGAGACTGAAGGATTTTCACAAGCGACATCCCAACTCCACTTGCTGAAATGCAACCTGTAACTTGTAAGGACCCTTCTCCATGCTTCACTGCTGCCTGCAGTGCCACTCTCCAGGCCTTCAGTGAACAAAATGCCTTCTGCTACGGCCAAATATTTCACAATTTGACTAATCAGTCCAGTGCACCTGCTGCTATTTTTCTGCACCCCAGTTAGTGTGTTTTCGTCTATAGTTCAGTCTCTAGGCCTTATTTCCATCTCGAAGGTATGTTTTTTGTTTTTTTTTTTGGCTTCAATTCTTTCATGAAAAATTCTGACCAGCCTTCTCCAAACAATAGTTGGGTGTAGCTGAGTCCGACTGGTTGATACTAGTTCTGAGCTGATGGCACTGCTGGACATCTTCCGATTTTGAAGAGACTAAACATGATGTGTCTTTCTTCTGCTGCACTAAGTTTCCATGACCTACCACTGAGATTGCAGCCCTTAATTTTTTGGTGTCCTCAGTGGTGATAAATGTAGGCAGATACTTAAAGGGAATCTGTCACCCTAAATTGGCGGGATATTTAAATGATGGTAGTCAGGTCAGATGGGCGGTGTTTTGGGTACTTGCCTTAACATGTTGTTCGCCACTGTCTCCATTATTTCTGGGAATTGTAGTCGTTGCCCTCCATATAACGCGTCTGCGCATTGGAATCTTGAATTGCGCACGCGCAGTATGCTTTGCCCGCAGATTGCAATGCGCAGGCGCGTTATATGGAGGGCAACGACTACAATTCCCAGAAATAAGGAGACAGCGGCGAACAACATGTTAAGGCAAGTACCCAAAACACCGCCCATCTGACCTGACTGCCATCATTTAAATATCCCGCCAATTTAGGGTGACAGATTCCCTTTAACTATTTTGCAATACCATTAGGAAGAATCTGGCTCCAAATTTATTCAGCAGCAGGACAACGACCCCAAGCATGCAGCCAATGTCATTAAGGCCTCACTCATTCAGACAGCCATACATATTCTATCCGGATTTTGACAGGTACCCACTAAAGTCTATGGTACTTTTCATATGTTCATGTTTTTTGTTGACTGTGTCTGCAAAAAAGTCACGAAGACATGTCATTGTCAAGGTTCAAAATCAGCCATATAAGTCTATAGGTATGAGAAAATCACAGCAGCACACGGATGCCATCTGTGTGCAGTTCTGTGTGCTGTTCGTGCTTACATTGCTAAGGTTAGTAGAAGCTTTGTAACTTATTTATTTTTTCATACGTGAAAATTAATGATAAACAACTGATGGTAAAAAAGGAAACACTAACAAAACTTAGACCAATTTTTTTTTGTGTACTTGAAAAATGAAGGACATCTAAATGACAGCTAAGAACTATCGTCAGTATAAAGATGAATAAAAGGTCCTGGAAGAGATGATATGGTCCACATCAAGCCTTGATCTCAACATAATTGAAGAGACAGAAGGATTTGCACAAGGGTACATCCACAGAATTTCTGTGGTTAGTTCTCGAAGATGTTAGGAACAATCGCGGAACAACAAAGTTTCTTAAAAAGCCATTTGCAAGCCTATCTAAAAGAAGTGATGCTGTTGGAACACAAACAATGTTCACAACCAAATATTGATTTGATTTAGATTTCTTTTGTTCATTCATTTTGAAAATAAACCATTAACACTTCTATTTTTGAAAGCATTCTTCCATTGCAGCATTTTCTCCACACCTGCCTAAAACATTTGCTCAGTGTAGTGTGTGAGTATATACCTATATATCCGATGTGTGTGTTTTATAGTGTTTGTAGGCCATCAGATGGTTAGACTAGTGTGTGCCAGGCTCCACTACCCTGCAGCTGAAACAGTGAGAGCCTGGGCTGCAGGGAATTGATGGCACGTGAGCCGCCTCTGCACCGCCGAATAACAAGAGCTCTCAGCTTAGGGGCCACCACATCTGCTTCCTGTTTTATGCCCTTTGAGGAACGAACAATTTTATACATGACAGGTGCACTAACAGAACTACAGACTTTTGGCGGCCTTGCCACTGTCATCTACAATTGAGTGACACCCTGTCTCCACATTGGGTACCCCAACCTTAACTAAAAAAATAAAACTGCATGGACAGGATTCCAATCCTATATACATAATTGGCTAGGTGCGATGACAGGTGGCCACCAGTCAGACTTGGCGACACTGATTCCGAAATATGACCAACAAAAATTCTGTTAAAACATTATTTTTATCCGGCCCCGAAAAATCAAAGTAGATTCTTCACTGCGCAGTCATGTGGAAAATGTGAGTTCAGTCAGCAATTAGTTCTTGCACTCAGCCGACTGCACTCTCTCTGTGCTCGTAGCAGCTCAGTGCGTGCGTTTCCCATCTACACAGTACAGACAGCCCACATGTTCTCCGCAGCCTGCAAGAGTCGCTGTTAATGCAGTAGCTCAATATCTGCCTCCCCTCCCCCACCATTCCCTGCACTGCAAGCTCCATGGGTTTTTTTCTTCTTTTTACTCACAGCCATCTTGGCTTGGAGGTTCTGTGCTGGGGCTGGCTCATGCTCCTGCAGCTATGCCGTCTATGGGTTTAGTGAAAATTCCATATATTATTTATAGGATTTGAAGGAAGGTCCATTGATAGAGATCCATGTTTTTGTTGCCTTTTTTCCTTTTGTTCTTGGTTATCCATTGTAGTGTTATGTTTTTGTTCCCATCCAGTACACCCCCTTCTTACCATAAATTGCAACGGTGGTCTATGGAAGTGTAGATGATTGATATCGGGTAAGGCTAGGCACAAATGCTTTTATGGCCACATACACTGGGAATGTGGATGGATGCCTAGACATCTGTCCACTATGGAGACCCTTTAGAAAAAAAAAAACATATGGTGGCCCTTTGTTATAGGAAAGCACATTCTGCTTCTCTTTCCTGTACCATTAAGTTATCGGTATGCATGCACATGCCAGAGGATGCCAAAAACACACAGATTTGTTGACTGAGTGCATATTTCCATGTTACAATGCATTTAAGAACCACAGCAACTCATCCATAAAGTGGATTGGTTGTCAAGCACTTATGCGCATAGTTCATAAGTCGCCAAAGCGCTGCTGACTCGATAACTGCAGGACTTCAAATCTCTTCTGGCATTCACATTAGCACAAGAACTGCTTCATGACATGGGTTTCCGTGGCTGAGCAGTTCATTCAAGCCTTACCCTTACATCACCAAGCACAATGTTAAGTGTCAGATGGAGTGGAGTAATCCATGCTGACTCTGGAGCAGTAGAAACCTGTTCTGTTGATTGACGGATCACACTTCTCTATCTGGCGTCTGATGGATGAATCTGCATTTGATGAATGACAAAAGAATGTTACCTGCCTGCACTGTGCTAGCTGTAAAGTTTCCTGGTGGAGGAATAACACTATGGGATCATTTTTCAGGAGTCTGCCTAGACTCCTTGGATCCATAGTAAGGAAAACCTATTACTTCATCAGGCCAAGAAATTTTGGACAACTGTATTTTTTCAATTTTGTGAGGTCAGTTTGGTTAAGACCCTTTTCTTTTCCCAATTACTGTGCCACAGTGCACAATGCAAGGTCCATAAAGGTATGGTGGGTTGAGTTTGCAAATACCTTTGGGATGAACTATAATAGAGATTTCAAGTGAGGACATCTACTCCAATATGAATGTCTGACCTCAGATATGCTCTTTTCGATGAATGCGCAAAAATTCCCACAAACACCTCCAAAATAGTATTGTGGAGCAGAAAGCCACAGGCTCCCTGCCCCACAATGTCTATACATGCCCCGGGCCTATCAACGACAAGCAGCAGATGAAGTCATGGCTGATGTAATGATGCCGTTGCATTGCGCAACCTGCTACATGGAGGAGACACTTGTGGGAGCGGTGACAGGTTAGTAGGATCCAGTTTGTTTGTTTTTTTCATTTAACAAGTTACCATGTCCCCATCTCACCAAAGAGGGACACATAATATATGGTGGACAGAGTATGAGCCATTATAATGTCTAACGTGCATATGAGTCGGGTGTAAACAGTAAACTGGAAGGTTCATGCAGTAGATATTTTTTGTAGTGTTCAGCCTTATTAAAGATACATACAAGTCCACAATCCAATAAGGAGCACTCACAACTGGATTCATATAAAAAAATATTTCATTGCTGCTTCACATATTGCCATGGAGAACAGGAACGTATAGGCTAACAACATTTTAGCGTGTAACCCATGCTTACTCTAGACAGTCATGATAGGCGATGCCCCTCTTTTTTTTCTTGTTACTTTGTACCAGCACTCCTCACATTTGGTCCAGATGTTTTTAAATTGTCAGCTTCTAGCTGTCTGAGGCTGTGCGGAAGTGGGGATTTATTTTGGCTCCTTTCACTAGGTGCTGTGTGGCAGCCACTATTGCTGTGACTTGGAGCCGAGGGGACTTTGCCTTACAGCATCTCTCCCTGTAGATGCACTATCCCTTCGGTGGTGGTCGGTGCATGGCGCCACACGTTTAAGGTCAGGTACCCACTAACAGGTTTGCTATCACATGGCAGTGGGCTTCATAACAGTCTGACCAGGATCTTGTGTGCAGTTTTGTAAATTTTTGTTTAGCTGCAATAGATCACTATATGAGTTTTGGATGTGTGGATCATGTCTTTTTTTTTTTCTAGTTTCAATACAGAATTGTCCCTTATTTTTCAAGACTTCCGCCCTTCGCCCTGGCAGATGGATATCAGCTTCTGAACCAAATCCTGACTGATGACAACCCTTTTTTGTCTAATCACTGCTTGGAGTTTATCAGAATTTCTGTGTAGTTTGTTCACTTGCTTTGTGAGGATTAACCACAGGTTCTCCATGGGATTGAAATCTGGGGAGATTCCTAGCCATGGGCCCAAAATGTCAATGTTTTGTTCACCGAGCCATTTAGTTATCACTTTTGCCTTGTGACATGGTCTCCATCAAGCTAGAAAAAGCATTGTTCGTCAACAAATTGCTTCTAGATGGTTGGGAGAAGTTGCTCTTGAAACATAGCAGTGTTCTTAGGCAAAATTGTGAAAAGCCCTCACACATGAATGATCTCTGGATGCTTTTTCGGTTGGCATGACAGAGGAATCATGGTAGCGATCACCTTTTCTTTTCCAGACAACCATTTTCCCAGTTGTCCCCAAGAGTCAGAATTCGACTTCATCAGAGAAGATAACTGCAGGAAATGCAGGAATTGGACTGCAGAAGATTGGGGTAAAGTTATTTTCTTTGATGACCTCCCTCCACCCCCCGACTGTTTGCATCATCTAGAAAAATTATTGTCTGGAGAAGAAAAGCTGAGCGTTGTGTGGTTGCTTTTCATCCATGGATGGTGCTTACTCACAAGTTTCCCTAAGAACACGGCCAGGAAATAATGAATGGGATCTATACATCATCCAAGAGCAACTTCTCCCAACCATCCACGAAGAGCAATTTAGTGATGCTTCCAGCGTAACGGAGACCGTATCATAGGGCTTAAGTGATGAGTGGCTTGGCAAAGGCCAACAAATCTTTGAGATCTGTGGAGTTTCCTGGCAATAGATCCAAAATGTCAACCCTCAAAAGGCAGGAGGACAAACAAATACACAAATTGTTATAAAAGGAGGTGTATAAACTGATCTTGGTTTTATAAGCGGGCGTAATCTGGTTGTGCAAATAAGGTTAAAGTAGTTGCAATTCATAAATCTGTTTTAATTGCAAACTCAGTCGAGTACATGGAAAGTCAGCACAGTACATGGAGAGAAGTGTAAGTCTAAGGATGCTCCAAATTCAAAACTATGCAGTATAATGATGCCTTGTCATGGCACTTATTACTAAGGGGTGAGGAAATTCATACAAACACCATAAAAAATAATTTGTATCTTGTCTGGTGCCTGAAGGACAAGCCTTCATCTGATCATGGCCAGATCTCAGCGTCTGCCGCGACTCTTGTTTTTTTGTGCACAAAACACCAGAAGCGAAAGATGTGGGGAATTTGGCAGAAATATTGTGACAGATGGAGCAAGAAAGCAACTGGAGTGATGGGCAGCAGTGCCTGCAGCATATGCCTCTGCATGTATTTCAGTGTCGCGGTTGTTCAGATGATCAGAGTGATCGGGGAGGAGTAGGTCGCCATGAGACTGATAGATATCCACTACTTTAGGCTCTGCAGACGTGCATCAATAACAGAATCCCACAGCGTACAGTAGAGCAGCTGCAGATGCCATTGTAACACACCAATTATAATATCACTGGAATCTTTAATATACAGATTATATAGATGTGCACTTACTGGACGAGGGTCCTACAATATGTATCAGGAAGTTATTTACTAGTCTAAATCAGTGGGTAGTGAGCAGTCTTCTCTTTCCGTCTTAGTCAAGAATTGAGTCGGATTGAGAAGGTTCCAATCATCACGTGATGCTCCTGGACAGATGTTGATGCCTGCTGTCTGGCGGGGGACACAGTTGCAACAGTGGAGGAATGATGCTTCTTAGGGAGTAGAGTGTTTTTTCTCATTATTATTATTATTATTGCATCCTCTGGGCCAAACAAGTTTTTGTGAAAATCGACTGGAAAACCCTTTTAATGAATAAGAGAGCAGAATTGTTCTGTAGACAGATGTCTGGTGTTCCGGATCAAAGAACTATGGGACTGATTCATTAAGACTGAAGTTAGCCACGCCGGTCTTGATGAGGGGGCTTGCTTGTGTCAGACTCCCCTGATTCATGAAGAGGAGCTACGCCAGAAACCTCACTCCAGCCTGGTACTGGAGTGAGATTTCTGGCACATAACAGTTTGTCATAAATTAGACGGGCTGTGGCATCATGCCGCTGTCCAGCCTCAGTCTTACCCATTTTGGCAGAGCTGAAAAAAACCTGTCGTGAATACCTCAAAAGTCCTAAAATTTAGGAGCAACTTCAAACTGCACCAAAATTTTCTGACTTGTCAAAGCTTTTATGCCAGAAAGCTTGTGGGAAAGCTTTGTTGGATAGGGCCCTAAGTCTCCATAGCAAAATCAAAGAAATGAGCTGGAACATAAGTTGGTATACGAACAATGTTTGGAGCATGTTACTGTGTACATGTAAATAAGATCGGGCACTTAGTTAACACCATTTTGATCAAAACCATGTAAAAGCCATCCCACCTTAAGCTGTACCCAATCGGTATGGTCCCATCTCTACTATTGGTCCCAATTAGGTACACCTTGCAGTGGCGTACCCTGTTATTTACATGTACTATTACAATCTCATTGAAGTCTGAGAAATTCTTCAAGTCTCTTGAAAAATGCAAAGCAGTTTGGTCAATGGTAAAAAAAATTGGTATGTAGCATTGCCTCAATATTGACTTTATATCAGAGCTTGTGGCTCAGTACCTTAAGCGTCTCCCTGTAATGTTATGGATGTGGGTTTGAGACCTGGGGAGACTCACAGAAAAATAATGGAAGTCTTCAAACAGAGGCTGGACAGACATCTGTCGGAGATGGTTGAGTGAATCCTGCACTGAGCAGGGGTTGGACTTGATGACCCTGGAGGTCCCTTCCAACTCTAACATTCTATGACTTACTTTCAGGGTATATGCTCATTTTTTTATTTTTTGGTTTGTCTGTGAAATGGCCATAGTGTGAACATGTTCCTACACATTCCACATATACCAACTTATGATCCAGCTCATTACTTTAGTTTTGCTGTAGTTTCTTGTACTTTGTCCTGGTGGTGCTCTGCCCCCATCTACATTGAGGTCGGCTGACATAAGGTGAGGTTTAATGCTAGAGATTGGAATGTCCAGATTGGGTGCACCTTGTCGCAGTGGGATGGCTTTTACACTTTATTTTTTTTTATCAAAATAGTGTTAAAAAAGTACTCCCACTAACTTATTTTATGCTTTGAATGTGTGTACATGCATGTAATTTAGTGTGTGTATTAATATGCTCACCTACCACTGCTTTCCTGGTGTCCAGCGGCGTGCTTCTCTGTAATGTCACCGCTCGGCAGACTGTCCAGATCATGCTGTGCTCTGCGTGACCCGGACGGCTATCTTACAGTGACAGCCTAAGAAGCGTCAGAACAAGGCTCCATAGGCTTTCATTGTAAAATGTACTTGTGGCTCATGCATAGAGGGTAGAACGAGTCGGCTAGTCAGAATTGCTGTAGTGTCACAGGCAAGCAGAGAACAGTGCTGGACACCGGAGAGAGCAGTGGTAGGCGAGTATATCAATACACTCACATTACATCACATACATATACACACATTTAATGCAGAAATAAGTTAGTGGGAGTGCTTCTGTAGGTATGTTATTTACATGTACT
The DNA here is from genome assembly GCA_009801035.1 of Oophaga pumilio. NCBI lineage: Eukaryota > Metazoa > Chordata > Amphibia > Anura > Dendrobatidae > Oophaga > Oophaga pumilio. The sequence continues at coordinate 104,560 of VIAB01000732.1, forward strand.
ACTACTATTTACTTATTACAGGGTATATGATAATTTTTTTTTCCTTGAGTTTTGTCTGTCTCCATAGGCAAGATTTTCTGTAAAAATGTAATGTAGATTCAATGACAGCTCTGATATAGGTGCCAACATACGAGATTTGATTGAGTTAAAGTGAATCTGTCACTCCATTTTAGCCCTATGAGATAAAAGATATCATTGCATAGTGCGTCCCATAACTAATCTATGGGTTCCTATGCTATCTCCAGACACCCCAGTTTTCATGTAAAAATACCTTAGTAAGGTCCGTATTTCTGTATGCAAATTCGTGCGGTCCGGAGGGCGGCATTCTCTTTCTCCCACCCCACCCCCGCTCCTCGGATTCTCTAGCGTATCGCCATCTGTGAATAGCAGAGACGGCGTTCGGCTTCCCACGATTGCGCTTTTCAAAATCCCCTCGCGCTTGCGCAGTGTGCTTTGCCCACCAGTGGGCAAAGCATAAAATCATTACAGCGCATGCACAACTATTTTCCTCCACTTTCCTTGCCCCGGAAGTCGTCCAAGGCAAGCAGTCATCAGACATTTCCGGGGCAAGGAAAGAGTTGCGCATGCGCTGTAATTATTTTATGCTTTGCCCACTGGTGGGCAAAGCACACTGCGCAAGCGCGAGGGGATTTTGAAAAGCGCAATCGCGGGCAGCCAAACGCCGTCTGTGCTATTACTTACTGTAACTTTATAATAAGAAATATTCCTGTTCTTCCTGCCGTCAGGTAAAACAATCTTTACGTTCAAAGGCTGGAAACCTGTGCCCACCTATTGCTTCCCACAGCTGCGTTTGCAACATTTGTATCCAGCATAGTTAACATTGTCACAAACTATTTTCCCTCTGCTTACATAGCGTTACAATATCAATATTGAGTGTATGAACCCACTATCAGGAATAGCAGCATTTTGGACAGAGCGTATTTTTGCTGCATTCTAACTATGCGGATTTAACGCCTCTAATGAATGGCTATTCGCTCATTCTTAATCCTAAGGATATAACATCTCGTTGAACTATTTTTTGTTTTTTTTTTCACATAAATGCTGAAATTTGCAGTGAGGATATTGGGACAAATGTAAAAATAACAGATATAGTAATTGAAAACGTCATATTGATCTTTTTTTTTTTCTTCTGCAGAAAAATTTCAAACCACAAAGCACCTACGAGTTACCAGCACTGTACAGGACAGAGGATTACTTTTCTGCAAGTTGCCAATATAAGAGACACTTGGACTGACTCCCAGCAGAGGCAGTCAGTCCTCGGTGGAGTGCACCACGGGCTGTAAGTATTCCGCCGTGGTCAGGCATGGAGCTGCTTACTTGGATGCAGTTGTGCACTTAGTGCTCAGACATTTACTTTGCCTGCAAAATGTTCATTAAAATGATTTATAGAAATAAAATCTAAATTTTGCTTTTTTTCTGTAAAATGGGCCTAATTCACATTTGATTCAGTAATTGCCTGGTGGTGCAATCTTCACTGTTCAGCAGCATTTAGGATGTTGCAGGTTTCTTGTTCTCCGAAAGACATTTTGGGAGCTCGTAAAGCAGTAACTTAAAACTCAGCAATGAGGTGACATCTCCAACACTAGGGTGAAGCGAAACCCATCAGGTTACGTTCCCAAGATGAGCTTTTGATGTTGCAGAGTTTCTGCACTAATTATTTTACTTGCATTTTTATTACGTTTTTCTCATTTTATATCATTTTAAATAAAGCTTCTTTGTTTGATACTTCCTGGTATTTAGCTTTGATAAAAATGTTATTGAATGTGGCGGAAATGAACACGGATCTGCATTTTTTTTTTTACTAATGCAAGTCTATGGGGAAAATCCGCACGTAAAACTGTGTACCCATATGAGAGATTGCCATGTTAAGGATTTGAAACTAGCACCGCAGGTCAGTGTTTGCAGAGTTAAAATAAACCACAGTGTGCAGGAAATTTCTATAAATCCATCCACTTTGCTGGAACTGTGAGATGCTGCGTTGTTAACGCAATAAAAACACAGGGCATCAAAAACTTATTGTGCGCTCACCGTGTGAAGTGGCGCGAATTGGTGGAAATATACAAAAGGTAATTCCATTGTTGTTTTCGCCTTTACAGTGTTCAGTATGCAGCAAACTTGATCTCACTATGTGATTCTCCAGATTAGGAAGATGACTATGAAAAGGGGGATGATTTAAACTTTTTGATTTTTACTTTTTTTTTTTAAGGGACTTGATTGCTCATACTGTAGACTTCTATATTGGCTGGGCTTCATATGTTTACTAAGATAGTAGCCATGGTGACCTTCAACTGGACCCCGGCTGCTTTGGTAACCCTTAGGACTCCCTTTGATCTCCATTTCATTACTGCTGACCATGATTGACAGTGACATTTAAATGGTTAAGACTGCAGTGACCAAAGCTGGCTGCAATCGCTGCTATTACAGGCAGATTCTGTGAAACACAGGCAGCGTCTGCTCCTTATGGAGCCGCCCAGCTATTTATCCCATGCCAAACACCCCACACTTGACCTGGAGCAATAATATATATCACAGAATGAGAGGAGATAGCCATGTCTCACACGAGTAACGTCCCCTTTCATTTAAAATAAGCTCTGGAGTAAGATTCTCAGAGAGATCTATGTCCGGCCCATAGATCTTAACAGCTCCTTTACATATTATTCCAAAGATACGAAGGTGTCATTTTATTCAGCTACATATAAATGCTCATACAGACTAATTATGAGGGCTGGTTATAATGACAGATTTCCTTTAATTAGATGTAGTACTGCATTAAAACTTCCATATCTTAGCATCTGAATGGACTCCACAAGTCTGAAGGCAGACTTAACGACCCAAATCATCATCATCATCAGATTCCCATTTGGCTGCACGTGGAGAGGTGATATATAATTGTTGTGACCCTTAAGAGCCCGTCTCACATAGCGATCTCGCTACCGAGATC
>VIAB01000732.1:128932-144505 GCA_009801035.1 Oophaga pumilio
GTTTCTCTCATCAGTGTACCCTGTTCTTTAATGATATTTGTATGAGTGGCTCCACATACACGCCTTAAGGTACTGTCACACTAAGAGAGATCGCCGAGATCGCTAAAGTCACTGATTTTATGACGCAGTAGCGATCTCGTTAGCGACTTTAGCTGTGTGTGACATGTAACGGTGATGTGGCCCCTGCTGAGATGTCGTTGATCGCTTATGAACGTTCTGAGACGTTTTTTGGTCGTTGGTGTCCCGCTGGTGAGCCTGAATCGCTGAGTGTGACACCCTTTATGAACGACTTTACCAGCGTCGCAGGTGGGACTAGGTTTTCCCAACGACCGCAGAGGTCGTTATACAGATCGCTGATCTCTGATGAGATCTTTGTGTTTGGAAGCTAACTAACGACCACATAGCGATCGCACCAACGATCTCGCCAGGTCGTGTCGTCGTGAGCGCTAGTGCGATCGCTAAGTGTGACAGTGCCTTTACTCCGTCCTGCAGAAGAGACGGTTACTGGTTAGTATAGAATAGTGGGAAAGTCATCTTATCTGATAATCTATTCTCACATTCTAGCTCAGCTCCTACAAGAAATTAATTAGGACAGAACTCTCGGTTTCACATGTCAGACATTCATGATGCAAGTACTGTGATGTCCAGATGGGCTCCTGATCCAAACTCTTCCCCTATGAGCATATATGAATGGGACAGAATATCAGCGACCAATGTTCTGGGACCGTGAATGTTTCTCCTCATGCCATGAACCACGTCTGCAGCACCCGTGCCATGTATAAGAAAGTGTCCCCTTCGCTAGAGCCAGCAGGCGGGATCCTGTATCATACTGTATAAACCTTTAATCAGCGCAGCACCTCATACTCCTAGATGACAATGTTCTGTATAGAAGGATGCAGCAGATAACACTGACCTCTGCTGAGCATCCTCACTAATACAGGCTGAAAACTATTCTTTCTATAGTTTTTCTGTAAGACAAACACATTAAGAGCTGTAGGCCACAGGGACAGTACACGGCCTGCAATACTGCAGATACTAATGGGATAAGTTAAAGGAACAAGTTTAATTGTCCCAAAAGTACACAAATCGTAAGGATATGTTCACACATTGCATTTTTGATGGAGAAAGACACGGCCTTTTACTATACCAATGTAAATAAGATTTCTGAAAGCTGCAGCTTATTTTCTTCCTTGTAGATGTGAGGCAATTCCATATCTGCACAATGTCAATTCACACTCAAGGCTCATTCCGTTCACAAGCAAATTTTCACTCCAAGTACGGTCCGTGCATAAAACAGACAGCATCCGGACCAAGGTTATTTAATGGGGCAAGGCAGAAGAGTGATTTTTTTTTTAACCTGCGCATGAAGCAAAAAAAAAAAAAAATGCATCATGCACAAGTTTATTTCGTAAATAAGATGAGATTCTCCCATTAAAGTCTTTGGGTGTTGGGTGGAAATCGGATGCCGTATGGAGCCACAGTATAGCCTCTGATTATTAGGTATGCATTGCAATTCTATAACTGTAAATCGTCCTGTAAAGTCACAGCTGCTGCAAAAAGAAACAAAACACAGATTGTGCACAAATGATAAGCGAGGAAGAAAGAGAAAAAAAATCATCCCACTTTTCTGAAGGAAACTTTAAATGATTTTTTTATATGGTCTTGTGACCCTACCCCCATGAATGGGGCAAACAAAACAAAAAAAAAAGCATCATAAACATGCTTTTAAAGAACCATTTTTCCTTCTAAGGGACAAGCATTTGCTGTACACATTTCTGCATCAAAAACTTACATACCCCGATAGTACAGGTCCTTCTCAATAAAACTGTTCTTAGAACAGAGCTCCTGCGGAGTTTTACCAGAAACCTCGTACCAAAATTGCTGGAACCGGGCCATTCGCGGGCCTTAAAAGCAAAAACTAATGGCACGTAGTAAATGGTGCATCAGTAGGGATGAGCGGACGCTGTGGAAGTTCGGTTCTGGTGCTAGAACTATAAACGAACTTGAACCAGAACCCGAATCCTATAGAGGTCCATGGGGGACCCCAAACTTTGGTGTTGTGAAATGGTCTCTCTCGGAACTGCAAAATGGACTTCCAGGAGAAGTGAGTGTTCGGAGTTCAGCACCGGGTATCCGGTACAAGCCCCAAACCCTGCAGTTTGGGTTCTTTCAGCTCTATTCATGAATTCTGGTCACGAACTAGCACTCTTTGGATCTGACTCCTAAGACTTTCAACATTTGTGTTTCTTTAAACACATACACAAAAAATATCCAAACACTGGAATTACTTTGGGGGCCAGTTTTAGGTTCTAAGACTTAAATCGGTTTCAGTAAGTTGGATTACTGCATGCCCTTATTACATGACAGTATCATACTTACTTATTGAGTTAGCCAGTCTTTCCCTAGGCCTTCTGTCTTATTCAAATGGGTCAAACTACTGAATTATATGAAATGAAAAAATCACTGCAAGTAGGGAGGAAAAAAAAAAAAAAATTTCCCCTGAGTTGTTGCATGGAACCTGAAATCCAGAGAAATCGAGAAGCAAGCACAAGCACTGAATGCACCATCCGTCCCTACTTGTTTTCCCATTGAACTTCATCCTTCTCTTGCTCTGGTAAAGCCACCGCTGTTAAAGAGGAGGTGGTGAGATGGATGCCAAAACTAGTAGGTGGGAAGGCAGACCAAACCGTTTAGCCAAGCATTCACAGAGCTTTGTTTGAACAGTCATTTTGTGTGGACATACTTCCTTTAAAAAAAAAAAATGCCAAAGTACACGGTTCATTCACACAGGAAAGATTTTTCTGTTGCGGGTTTTAAATCCGTACTGTGGGGAAGTGAGGACGAGTAACATGTCCTTTATTGAATCCACATCAAACCGCAAACTCAATGCAGCCCCAGATGTAAAATATACTATGTACAGCAGGTGAAGTATTGAACATGTCTCCAATTTAATAATATATTTCTAAAGGTGTTATTGATATGGAGTTCTCACCGGATGTCGGTAAAAACCGATTCAAGCCACACAAAGAGATCAAACCATAGATGTCCATAACAATTTGTGTGTAATAATAAGAAATGACAAAGAAAACGCATTGAACACATGAAGAAAGGTGCAAAACATCAATATAAATAGATGACACTAGCTGGTATTGATCATGGATTAGAAAGCAATTCTGCCACTTTGTGAAAGATATCAGCTGGTTCAACAGATGGCCTATAAAGAGGTGTCATTACTAAGATGCCACACGAGAAACATCCCATGATGGGTAACACCAGTGAGCTGTCTCAAGACCTTTGCAAACTTGTTGCAAAACATGCTGATGGCATTGGTTACAGGAAGAATTTCTGAACTACTGAAGGTTCCAGTGAGCATTGTTCCTAATCTGGAAGTGGAAAGAACATAATCTCACCATAACCTGGCAACAAACAGGTGCACCCCGCAAGATTTCAGACAGAGGAGTGAAAAGAATCAAAAAAGTTGTCCAATAGTCAAGGACTACCTGTGGAGAGCTACAGAAAGACCTGGAATCAGCATGAACCGCTCTTTCAAAGAAAACAATAGGTAGTGCACTCAACCTCCATGGCCCATATGCACGTTCACCACCCAAGACTCCATTGCTGAACGAAAAGCATGTTCATGCGAGTTTACAGTTCGCTCAACATCATTTAGACAAGCCTGTGAAATACTGGGAAAATATAGTCTGGTCAGATAAGACCAAAATTGGAACTCTTTGGATGCCATAATACACATCATGTTTGGAGGTCAAGAGGCACTGGACAAATATACCAAGACATTCTTAATATCCTAGTAGATGTCAGCAGTGATTAAGATGAAACAGGTGGATATTTCAGCAAGAATGATCCCAAACACAGATCTAAGGAAACTCGACTGGTTTCAGAGGCAGAAAATAAAGCTGCTAGAATGGCCCAGCCAATCACCTGACCTGAATCCAATAGAAAACATATGGAAGAAACCCAGTGAGAGAGGGAGTGAGAGAAAATGTGAGACAGCATTCTTAAAAGGTGGCATCAGCGGCGGCCTACAAATCAGATCAAAAAGCCCACAAAATGAGGATGTCTCACCATTAATTTATACCACTCTGGCACAACAGTCATACAGGGCAATGAGGACAATCTTCAGGCGTTTGAGGAAATCTTTCCTCATATCAAAGTCAAGGCGCGGATCAGTTTTTTTTGCTGGATCCAACTGCCCTACGTGGAGAGGAACTTCACTTCACAGTGCTTAAGGAACAGATCCAAAGACAAACAAATGACCCAACAGCTGCAGAGATAACCAGACTGATTTCCTGCACCGCTGAGTCCAGTACACACTTCAAACATGAACTATATGAACTACGGCAAGAAAATGCTAAATTAAAAGAAGTAGCAAACCTAAAGAGCCAGACATAACCTCTAACACAGGACGGGGACCCAGGGAAGGAGATAGGTGAAGACACAATGAGAGCCAACAGCCACATCACCATTAACTTAAATGACTGCCTAAATATTGAGAGCAAAGCAGAAAATAACCAAGAAACACAGGATGGGCCAGAGCCAAGCATCAAACAAACCCCAAGTCTAGAACAACAGGACAGAGCAACAAGCAGAATGCAAACAGAAGCTCCCATGGGAGCAGCCAACCAGCATGTCCTGATATAGTCCTGATTATAGACGCCAACAGAAAATATCTCAATACAAGGCGACTCTTCTCAGGAAAAAGGGGTTCTATAGTTGAGCAGCAGATTTTAGAAAAAGCACCAACCGTAATTGATAATCCATATTTCACCAACCCAAATCACATCATGCATACAGGCACCAACAATCTCCAGGACCAAAACAAGCAGGTAGAACAATTGTCAGCTACCAGAGACCACGCAACAGAAGTTCCCCGGCAGTAAGTTCATCCCGTCATCCTTGCTGCTTAGAAAAGATTCCTTCAAACATCACCCAAGACTTCAACAGAGAACAGCAAGATCACCACATCACCCTGGCACAACATCCTGTCATAAACCTCCACCACCTGTATGATGACAAACATCTCAACAGCCAAGGAGTCAGCCTTCTTGCCTAAGAATCTGTCACCCCATTTTTCGACTACAAGCTGCAGCCACCGCCATCAGGGGCTTATCTACAGCATTCTGGATGTGACCTGAAAGAGAAGAAAAACGAGTTAGATTATACTCCCCCAGGGGCGGTCCAGGTCTGGAGGGAGTCGCGGTCCGATCCCTCCCATCTTGTAGCAAAGTCGTCCTCTTCTTTGCTTCCTGTCGTGGCTCCTGCGCAGGCGCACTTGCTCTACCCTGTTGAGGGCAGAGCAGAGTACTGCAGTGCGCAGGACCACTCTGACTTTTCCCGGCGCCTGCGCACTGCAGTACTCTGCTCTGCCCTCAACAGGGCAGAGCAGTGCGCCGAAGCCGCGACGGGAAGCAAAGAGGACGCCTTCGCTACAAGATGGGAGGCGCCGGACCGGACTGCGACTCCCTCCGGACACAGACCGCCCCTGGGTGAGTATAACTCGTTTTTCGTCTTTCAGGTCACATCGGGGCCTTATCTTCAGCATTCTAGAATGCTGAAGATAAGCCCCTGATGGCGGTGGCAGCAGCTTATAGTCGAAAAATGGGGTGACAGATTCCCTTTAAAGACATAGTATTTAGAGTCCCTAGACCAAGAACCCATACTAACCGAAAACCTGTAGAAAGATCATCGTCAACTAATAGAACTAAAACGGAATATGCTCAGCAAACTGGAAACGGCAACCTGTATGCAAAACTAGTCCATGAGAGACACAAACCATGGAAGATACCAACAGCCCCACAAAGAGTGAAGCAGAGCAGTGACCTGGCAGATATGAAGACCATGCTTAGCTCCATGTGCAAGAAACTCATACGACTGGACCAACTGCATACAACCAGGTCACCAGTCAGCAATTAAAGATGTCCTATGCAGGGCAGCCCATTACAAGGTATACATCTACACAATGTCAGCCCTAATCAACAGTAGCTGGAACATCCAGGGCCTGAACACTTCAGCCTTCGGATGCAAGACAAACGACCCAGACTCTAATCAAAGACTGAAAAACATTGAAACAGATCCTTCTTGAAACATGCACTGCCAATAATGAATCCTATGTCTCCACCGGATACAGGGAATTCTCTGTCTCCATCCTGAAATACAAACACATCAAACAGGGCTGGAGCTCAGGAGGAATATTAGTTTGGTACAAAGAGGAGCTCAATGAACATAGAGCAGTGAAGAGAGGAGATCGCCACATCTGGATAATAAGCTGCTCCATCCTCAGCTCCCGGGCCGACGTCTACCTCTACGCAGCGTTCGTAGCTCCTCCAGTCTCCATACTTCAATCCAGACAGTTTTGAGACCCTAAAGACTGAAGCTGCCCACTTCCAGACTCTGGGCAACGTTCTCATCTACGGAGACCTCAATGCAAGAACGGGAAGGGAAAGACTACCTGACCACTGATGGAAACATCTATATATTTGGCGCACATACAGACTGACAACCCAGTGCACACTGACAGGAACAGCTACGACTGCACAGTTAATAAAAGTGGCTGAACACTGTTGAACCTATGCCGAAGCCTTGGACTTCATATCCTCAATGGCCGCACCAAGGGAGACTCATTGGGAAGACATACCCTAAACTCCCATGTGGGCAGCAGTGCGAGACTATGCCATCACAGATATGGACCCTACAAATATTGGCGCCCTTCTAGACACCCCACAAACACATCTGTCAAACCACAGTCAACTGCTCCTATACATCAAATCCACAAACAAATCACCCTCACAAACCCCGCAAAAGACCGGCCTCTTTAGCTTGTCGCCATCCTTCAAATGGTCCAAGATGTCGGCCCCAAAATATAAAGATGCCATCAGCAGACGAGAGATCAAGGAGAAGCTCCAACGCTTCGATAATAATGTGTATGAACTTAACCCAGAAGGAGTACACCTAGCAACAAGAGACATTTACTACATTCTCTATGCCATGGCAGAAATGTCCGACCTGAAAAGAAAAGAAGGCCGAGTAAACAAAATCCCAACAACTGGTTTGACAAAGAATGTAACACCATACGGAAGGCCCTAAGAATGGCCTCAAATAAAAAACAGAGGCCCAAACAACCCCACTCTGAGAGAAGTCTACCACACCATACAATGAAATTACAAAGCCATCCTCAGAAAGAAAAACCACATCTCCAAACTCTTCCAACTCCAAGATGCCCTTGAAGACAACAAATTTTGGGAACTGTGGAATCACCATGCATCCAACCAGAAAAGCAACAGCCTCCACATCTAGAGCAGCAACATCTGGCTCCAGTACTTCAAGGACCTTTACAAAGACATCCCAAGTGAAGACCTGAACCCGGCACAAAAACCTTGTGAAAAAAAACTGAAAGATATGGAGGAAAAGTTCAGTTTTCCAAAATCCTCTGGACACCAATCACACGGACAGAAATAACAGAAAGGATCACACAGATAAAAGGTAAAAAATCCAGGGCTCCTGATGGGCTCCTCCCAGAAATGCTAAAATACAGCCCTCCAGACATCCAGGCTGCCAAAACAAAACTATTTAAATATTGTAGTGCAGGCTGGCTGCTTCCCCAAAAACTGGAACCATGGCCTCATAACCCCTATACACAAAAACAGGGACAAGTAGGACCCAAACTACTGGGGGATGTGCGTCAGCAGCAACTTGGGTAAACTCTTCAACTGCATCCTGAACAAGAGGATCCTCACCAAGCACAACATCCTCAGCAAGAGCCAAGCAGGGTTCATGCCGAACCACCGCAACACTGACCACATCTACACTCTGCACAGCCTCATCAAAGGCCATGTCCACAATACAAAGAACATGAAGATATACGCCTGTTTTGTGGACTTCAAGAAGGCCTTCGGCTCAGTGTGCCACCCAGGACTATTCCTAAAACTACTGCGGAGCGGAATAGGAGGCAAAACATGTCATCCGAAGCTCCTACACTGAACAGTTGCAGCGTGAGGGTCAACGGAAGGAGGACGGCCTATTTCCAACAGAGCCGAGGAGTGAGACGGGGCTGCAGTCTCAGTCCAATGCTCTTTAACATCTATATCAATAAGCCGGCGGTAGCCCTAGAGTCCTCCTCAGCACAAGGACTCACCCTCCATGACACCCAAGTGAAATTTCTTCTGTATGCTGATGACTTCGTGCTGTTATCAACCGAGAAAGGCCTCAAAGATCATCTGAAAATCTTAGAGACCTTCAGCAGCAGACGGGCACTGCCAATACACCAGAAGAAAACTAATATCATGGTGTTACAGAAAAGAAAGCAGAATCCTACTGGCCATCCTACCTTTATGATAGACAACTGTCCACTTACTGAAACCAACAAGTACACCTACCTGGGCCTAGAACTCAGCCAGTCAGGGAGCTTCAAGCAAGCCATAGAGTTACTGAAAGACAAGGCATCCAAAGCCTCATATGCCATCAAAAGAAGTCTGTACCATCTTAAGGCGCCAGTAACCGTCTGGCTAAAAATCTTTGACTCCATCATTGCCCCAATCCTTCTGTACGGCACTGAGGTCTGAGGCCCAGTCTCATACCCAAACTGGTCAAAGTGGGACGCTGGGCCGACTGAAATATTCCACCTAGAGTTCTGCAAGCATCTTCTCCAAGTCCATCGGAGCACATCAAACAGCTCCTGCCAAGCAAAGCTGGGCAGATTCCCACTACACCTCGCAATCCAGAAGAAGGCGCTGTCATTCAAGGCTCATCTACAAAGTAGTAGTCCCAGCTCCTACCATCACAAAGCCTTCCTATACCAGGAAGCCTCCCAAAACAAAAGTACCCAAAGCCATCCTGACCAAGCCATCAACCTACATGGCCTGACAAAAGGCAAAATCTGGAAGATGGTACACAAAGTCAAAGAGGAATATCTCAGCATCTGGAGGAACGACAAACAAATCCCACAAACTGACGATATACAAGAACCTACAGAGTACAAACTGGCTGAGCGCCAACAGCCTACTCATCAAATCCAGACGGCACCAACAGAACTACAAGCCCCGAAAGAGCAGACTCTGCCACCAGTGCCCCCAGGAGGCCGTGGAGGACGAGGCCCACTTTCTGCTGAGGTGCCCCAAATACTCCACAGTGAGGGACACCCACTTCAAGAGACTGTATGATCTCCTCCCAGACTTCACCTCCATGGAGGAGGAAGAGAAACTGCCGATAATACTGGCGGAAGAGGAACGTGCAGCGGCCATAGCAGCGGAATTTCAGTGTCTGCCACAGACTAAGAGGAGACTGATATGTCATGGACTCCTATACCCAACCCTGGACATGCCCCTATCCTCTAAAAGGAGCCTGATATATCTTGGACCTCTAAATGCCCCCTACCCCTATTTTTGCCATTTGCTTTGGCAATGATAACACGTACTTAGTTAGTCCTGTCAATAAAGCTCATTTGAATTTGTGTGTGAAAGAGCGACCACGTGCGTGAGAGAGTGCGAGTAAGAATGGACAAAAATCACACCTGAGCAATGCATGCTACTAGTTTCTCCATCCAGGAGGTCCTTAACACACCTTTAGGGCATGTTCACCTGTTGTTTTTTGGTGCGCATTACATGTGTCATTTGTCTACAGTACATGTTTAATATAGATTTGTTTTTGGTGACAAAACAGCAAAACAGGTTTACGTTTTATTTTTTTGCAATCTCATTGCTTTCGATGGGTGAAAATCTGCTGAAAGAATTGACATGCTGCAGATTTTAAAACAGTGCTGTTCTCAAATTCAGTCAGGAGGAAAAAAAAAAAAGGCATGTGCACATGAGATTTCTGAAATTTCATTGCTTTAGCTGGAATGGTAAGACGCAGCTTTTTCACCTGAAAAACAAAATATTCTGAACATATTCTTGTTACCGTAATTTGCAGGCCTGCAAATGTTTATTTGGCACTAACATTTGCTGAGTGTCGAGGCTCGTAACCACCACCAATGCAACCTACGGATCAACAGCCATAAATGCAATATTGAAGGGTTACTTTAAAGGGAAACGGTCATGACAAAAAAAAATGCAATTAACCTGCAGATATGGGGTTAATCTGTTGGGAGGAAATGAATAGTCTTCCTCCCCCACTGGCTACAGTGAGCTGCAGCTGGAACCACACCCCAGCACTGACTGACAGCCAGCTAAGCATGATTCCCTGCCGGGGCCACCACTCACTATATACCGAGCAGTGATAAAGGCGTCACGACTTCACTGACTGGAGGCTGTCAGAAGAAATAGTTAATTTCCTCCCGGTAGCCATGCCTTCAGTGCGGCAGCCACAAGGCTTCAGAAAGTTATTAACCTGCAGACCAACCCTCATGTCCTCAGATTAATAGTGTTTTTGGATATAGCAAGTTCCTGGTCGTCACCCTAGTACATATATCCACAGAACCAAGCCAAAGATTGACATTAAGCACAATACAGCTTTTTATTTAGATGCTTAAATGAATACAAAGGGAAAGAAAGATCACAAAATACTACTACAACAGTGTGCCAAATAGTAGATGGAATAAATGAACATCACTAGGTGGGCAACTAAATATACTAATAACGAAAATACGGCATTGTGTTTTCTGGTTTGATACTTTAAACACAATACATATTGTACAGACCTCTACCTTTAGAAAGGTATCAGAATATGTCAACTAGCAAACATTGTGTGTGGATTTTTTATTTTTTCTTCTTTGCAGTGGAACTCCCTAGTTTAAATCATGACCGTCACTTACAGACAGGGCAAGCGGCCATTCTGAGAAATGATCCAGCACCCTTACCTATACCATCATTGGGTTCCATTTATCATCATTGTGACATTACCTGCCAAGAAAAAATGCTAGGCTTCAATCCTTTCCCAAATGTTCGCTCTGCTGAATGGTCGACGAAGTAGGACGCTAGCACCGTGGACACTTTATTATAAAGTTACCTCTCTTCCAGGATATTAGGTTTTCCATCAGCTCAATTATTCGGGGTTTGGGGGCAACAAAGTATCAATTACAATAGTCCAGATATATTTTATATGACCGTATCCATCTTCAGATTGTACAGATTATGTGCAAAAACCCAAGTTCTTTGAAAATTCTTAAGTGTTTTTTTCATATTTTTCCTCTTTTTTGTTTAACTATAGCAGTTTCGAGCCTTTTGCTAAGTAAACTAGATACAGCGTTAATTACACAGCAGGCCATCACTAAATTAAAAAAAAAATCTATAGTGGGTACACAAGAACAATTTGATAAGTCACTTTGAAGAAGTCTAAAATACTGTACAAATATACATTTTCCTATTCAGAATGAATACATTGACAAGGGTAGTGAGGAAAGAAAAAAAAAATTAGTATCCCAAAAATCTTTACACAGTGAGCCAGAAAATTCTGAATAACCTGCAGAGGGAGTCCTGTAGTTTAGAAGATGGAAACCTTGCGCTCTGTGAGGTTTGCCAGGTTTTTATGCATCAAGTCCTTTTTTTTTTTTCCATTTTTTTTTTTAAAAGTTTTATCTTTTTTTTGTAAGAGAAAAAAATAGAAAAATAACACGTCGAACTAATAATGATGATCATGAAAAACTCAAAAAGAAAAAAAAATGCGGATAAAACACATCTGTGCATTTTGTATCATCCAATGTTGCGCGTCACATCGGTATGTGCCAAATGCAGGAGGGCAGAAAGAGCCATCGAAACCAAAGAGTGGATAACCCAGCGTCAGACGTAGTCACCGTGCAGTAACAGTTCGCTGGGGTAGCTTATCAGTCCTGCTGTAATGAAAATATCAGCTACGAGGCTGTACACACAAGTGGTATCTAAAAAGTTTAACCTATACTTGTTGGCTACTGAGTCCTACTCCTTGTAGACTGTTGTGCATTTTATCTGTAACAGTCACATTAAAGTGATCTTCCTCTTCTCGGTCGTTTGTGCTAGTCTGCCATTCCACTGGTTTCTCCGACGAATTTTGCTCTTTCACGGAGATGTTGGGTAACACGAGAGACTTCTCTTTAGACCAGAATTCATCGGATTTGTCATTAGAGTTTGTTTTGCACTTGACTTCCTCCTCGTCGCTCTCGACTAAATTATCTTTTTCAATCTCTTGGCCGTTTTCAGCGTCTTTACTGTGGTTGGAATCATTGATCTGAATTCCCTGCTTCACTTCCGGATTGCGGTCCTCGAAGTCCAACTCTAGCTTGGATTTCATAGGCTCCCTCTCTGGGATTGTAATGTTTTCCTTCGGCACAGGGGAATCTTCCGCCTCTCCGTCGTTGTCAGAGCTGTCCAAAACGATTGCATTAGAGTGGTCGTTTGCCTTTGATGGAGTGTCAACACTTTGGTTTTCTAGCGCTTTGACAGGTTGCTCTGAAAGACTTGTGTTGTGTTCTGAATTCGTGGACTTAACATCTTTCTCGGGGGTTTGCTCAACAACACTTTCGTTCGAATCCTCTGCTGCATTTTCAGATGCATCTGACGAGCTGGACTCGTTCAATTTCTTCTTCTCTATTGTTTTACTTGCATTAGGGGCAGACTGACTTTCATCGATGTTTTCAAACTTCCATTCATCACCAAAGTCCATCTCGTGTTTGACTTTATTCAGCTCCCTCATGTTGAAGCCCAGCAAAACATTGAGCGTGTATCTTTCACAATCTCTGGTGCACTTTTTTCTTTTGTTACTGAAATGGGAAGCAATATCATTCTTCCATAACCACAAATTGGCTGCCAATTTTTCAATTTCTCGCCTGCTTGCATAGGGCTGCATATTGAAGTAATTTGTAAGGAATGTCTTTCTGGCTTCATAGGAGTCATCTTCATGGCCCCTGGGGTCCAGAGCCAAGACCACTGGATCTTCAGGCTTATCATCTAAAATAATTGGGGCATCAGGGTCATCGTCAGGTCTTCTCCTTTTGGCAAGAGATAAATCGATAAAGTCATTGGAACGTTTCATTGGTATTGGTTGAGATGGGTTGATTTTGATGATACCACCAGTCTTCTCTTGCCCGTTCTGGGTTTTGCCTACTCCTCTGCAATGTACGAGATGCAGAGTAATAGTTGAAGCCGTCATGTTACTTGTGTACACCCCTAGACAATGAATGCATTTGTAGGTGAGCTTTTTCTCAACAGGATGGACGGTCTGGATGACTTGATGTCTTTCCCTCAAATGATGGGCAAGGGCATCAGAAATGGGACCCTTCAAGATGGAAAAGCAGAGAGGACAAAGGGTTTTGCCTACATCTTTCTTGTACGGCACAGCAGTCTGTGGTACGTTTTTGACGGGTGGTTCCACCTTCTCTACAGTCTTTACTTGCGGTTTTGGAGTAGGAGGAGGAGCAGCTGGTTGGTTCTGAGCGTGATAAGCTACAGATTCGGCTGGGGCATCCCTCAGGTTGTACGTTGTGACCAGTAAGTGGATATTGGTGTGGCTTCCTTGCTGTAATGTCAAGTCGAATGTCAAAGTGGAATCAGTTTTTGGTGCCATTTCTTCGTCTGCATGAACCATTCTCATGTGGGCTGCCATTTTCTCAACGTCGTTGAAAGTTGATCGACAGTAAGGACAGGAAAGGCCGTGGATTAACATGTGGTTTAGCAACGTGTCAGTTGGCAAGTATCTGTTACAGTATAGACATTTGCTTGTGAAGTTATGTATTTTCATTATGTAGTTTGCCACAGCTGGGACTTTTTCAGCTTTGTGCTCCTTTTCAAAGTGAATGCTGTACACATTTTCTGGAAATAACTCGTTGCAAATTGTACATATCTTCCATTTTTGGGTAGATGAAGAAGAGTTGGCGGCTGCTGCTGCAGCGGCCGCAGCAGCAGCGGTGGGTTTTGCACCAGGCTGAATCAGGCCACGAGATTGAATATGGGTTGGAGTCATGGAAGCTGGTTTAAGATGGCCACCTGAAAGGCTGGAGTTTCCAGACTGAAGAGAGTACCTTAAAGGAGCCTGCGATCTTTGCTCATTACTAAGAGAGTAAGATCTCATGTTACCACCAGGAAGCATCTGCTTCATTGACTGGGATTGCTGAGGGATTGAAACGGGGGCATTACCACCCATGCCTAATCTCATCTGTGGCCCAACAGGGTACCCTGAAGACAATCCTTTCACCCCATAGTTATTCTGCTGCATGTGGACGTTGGACATCATGTTAGAATTCATTGAAGGCTTTGGTATTGAAAGTCTGTTCACCATTTGTTGAGAAGGAAGAGTTCGGACATTTCCTGGGGACATTGGACCCATTCTTGGTGGAATGCCCATGGGTTTTTTATCTTGTGGCTTTGGAGCTATTAGCATCAATGGCTTGGATCTAGGAACGACCACATTTGTATGTCCTATCATTGCTGTCACTTGGTACCCAATTCGTTCATGATCTTCAATTACATGCTGAACTAAGGTTTCGTATGTCTTCGGCATAAACAGGCATCGCTTGCAATGAATGCTGCCATCATTGCTTGGGCTTGCCCCTATAGGCATGGCGCCATTCAGCGATTTGTCACTGCCCTTTGCAACATACGGTGCCGCGACGTGCTGGAAGTGTTCCCTGTATATGTGTTTTCTCACCACTTCATAGAGAGGATCTCTGTAAGTGCACTTTTTACAATAATAAACCGCTTGCTCCACGCTGTCGGCCTGCTTAGGTTTAAGGCTCTCAAACTTTGCTTTATCTTTAAAAACGCCGATGACTGGGCTGGGCTGAGGGTTGTTTGGTGCGTGGAACACCTTAATGTGCATTTCCAAAGTCTTTCTGTCTCCATTGTAGGTACAGTATGGACAGTTCAGAAGGATCCGATTCTCAAAGTCTTCGTTGTGGACGTTTCGAAAGTGACTTTTGTAAGCAGAAAAAAACTTTGACGAGAACGGACACTGGCTGCAGCAGAACTGTTTAGTTCTGTAGTCCTATAAAAAAAAAAGAAAAAGTTTTCAGCATCAGCTCATGACATCTGGATATATCTATCTATCTATCTACACATACATACACAGGAAAATGTAACTGCTGAAAATGCCATAAACTTAAGAAAAAGGTGTGTTGGCGCATATCCTTAGTCAATTCCCTCTGCCTTCTGCATGAAAATACTGATGTCAAACAATCTGTTGGTTAGTGTGAAGTAAAAAGTAATATACTTTATTATGCATCTTAATTTTATAACACTTAGAATTAAACACATTTAGACAGCAGCTCACTTTGTAAGAGTAATTTCTGGAAAGAGAGAGCTCACGGCTTTTTGATAAGGAAATTGTAAATAAAAGTAGAGCACTCTTAATTCATGACAATTTCTTTATAGGTTTATGCGGCCTTACAACATTTATGACCTTTCCATTGGATAGCTCATTAATACCAGATTGGTGAGGGTCTGGTGCTCTCACTGATCAGCGTTTAGCCCTGTCTGAACGGAGGAGAAACAGCACAGCGCCATACACTGTGTATAGTGCCTGATGCAGAGAACTTCAGCTCAATTCCTATTCAATATAAGACTGGACAACCCCTTAGAAGGGACTGTCAGCACAGAGTAACAGTTCAAACCCAAGTACAGTCATGGACAAAAGTATTGAGAATGACACAAATATTAA
>VIAB01000733.1:6463-22070 GCA_009801035.1 Oophaga pumilio
CATCCACCTGATCATGGGCACAGAGTAGTATCCATCCTCATCATAGGCACAGAGTAGTATCCATCCTCCTCATCATGAGCACAGAGTAGTATCCATCCACCTGATCATGGGCACAGAGTAGTATCCATCCTCATCATGGGCACAGAGTAGTATCCATCCACCTGATCATGGGCACTGAGTGGTATCCATCCACCTGATCATGGGCACAGTGTAGTATCCATCCACCTGATCATGGGCACAGAGTAGTATCCATCATCCTGATCATGGGCACAGTAGTATCCATCCTCCTCAACATGGGCACAGAGTAGTATCCATCAACCTGATCATGGGCACAGAGTGGTATCCATCCACCTGATCATGGGCACAGATTAGTATCCATGAACCTGATCATGGGTACAGAGTAGTATCCATCCTCCTCATCATGGGCACAGAGTAGTATCCATTCTCCTGATCATGGGCTGAGAGTAGTATCCAACCATCTGTTCATGGGCACAAAGTAGTATCCATCTACCTGATCATGGGCACAGAGTAGTTAGTATTCATCCACCTGATCATGGGCACAGAGTAGTATCAATTCATCAATTCACCTGATCATGGGTACAGAGTAGTATCCAGTCACATGATCATGGGCTGAGCGTAGTATCCATCCATCTGATCATGGGCACAGAGTAGTATCCAGTCACATGATCATGGGCTGAGCGTAGTATCCATCCTCCTCATCATGGGCACAGAGTAGTATCCATCAACCTGATCATGGGCCCAGAGTAGTATCCATCCACCTGATCATGGGCACAGAGTAGTATCAATTCACCTGATCATGGGCACAGAATAGTATCCATTCACCTGATTATGGGCTGAGAGTAGTATCCATCCATCTGATCATTGGCACAGAGTAGTACCCATCAACCTGATCATGGGCACAGAGTGGTATCCATCCACCTGATCATGGGCACAGAGTGGTATCCATCCTCATCATGGGCACAGAGTAGTATCCATCCACCTGATCATGGGCACAGAGTGGTATCCATCCACTTGATCATGGGCACAGAGTAGTATCCATCCTCCTCATCATGGGCACAGAGTAGTATCCATCCTCCTCATCATCGGCGCAGAGTAGTATCCATCCACCTGATCATGGGCACAGAGTAGTATCCATTCACCTGATCATGGGCTGAGAGTAGTATCCAACCATCTGTTCATGGGCACAGAGTAGTAACCATCCACCTGATCATGGGCACAGAGTAGTATCCATCCACCTGATCATGGGCACAGAGTAGTATCAATTCACCTGATCATGGGTACAGAGTAGTATCCAGTCACCTGATCATGGGCTGAGCGTAGTATCCATCCATCTGATCATGGGCCCAGAGTAGTATCCATCCACCTGATCATGGGCACAGAATAGTATCCACCTGATTATGGGCTGAGAGTAGTATCCATCCATCTGATCACGGGCACAGAGTAGTATCCATCAACCTGATCATGAGCACAGAGTGGTATCCATCCACCTGATCATGGGCACAGAGTGGTATCCAGCCACCTGATCATGGGCACAGAGTAGTATCCACCCTCCTCATCATGGGCACAAAGTAGTATCCATCCACCTGATCATGGGCGGCACAGAGTAGTATCCATTCACCTGACCATGGGCACTAAGTATTATCCATCCACCTGATCATGGGCACAGAGTAGTATCCATTCTCCTCATTATGGGCATAGAGTAGTATCCATCCACCTTATCATGGGCACAGAGTAGTATCCATCCACCTGACCATGGGCACAGAGTAGTATCCATCCACCTGATCATGGGCACAGAATGGTATCCATCCACCTGATCATGGGCACAGAGTAGTATCCATCAACCTGATCATGGGCACAGAGTAGTATCCATCCACCTGATCATGGGCACAGAGTGTTATCTATCCACCTGAATATGGGCACAGAGTAGTACCCATGAACCTGATCATGGGTACAGAGTAGTATCCATCCTCCTCATCATGGGCACAGAGTAGTATCCATCCTCATCATGGGCACAGAGTAGTATCAATTCACCTGAACATGGGCACAGAGTAGTATCCATTCACTTGATCATGGGCTGAGAGTAGTATCCATCCATCTGATCATGGGTACAGAGTAGTATCCATCAACCTGATTATGGGCACAGAGTAGTATCCATCCACCTGATCTTGTCACAGAGTGGTATCCATCCACCTGATCATGGGCACAGAATGGTATCCATCCTCCTCATCATGGGCAAAGAGTAGTATCCATCCACCTGATCATGGGCACAGAGTAGTATACATCCTCCTCATCATGGGCACAGAGTAGTATCCATCCACCTGATCATGGGCACAGAGTAGTATCCATCCACCTGATCATGGTCACAGAGTGGTATCCATCCACCTGATCATGGGCAAAGAGTAGTATCCATCCTCCTCATCATGGGCATAGAGTAGTATCCATCCACCTGATCATGGGCACAGAGTAGTATCCATCCACCTGATCATGGGCACAGAGTAGTGTCCATCCACCTGACCATGGGCACTAAGTAGTATCCATCCACCTGATCATGGGCACAGAGTAGTATCCATCCTCCTCATTATGGGCATAGAGTAGTATCCATCCACCTGATCATGGGCACATAGTAGTATCCATCCACCTGATCATGGGCACAGAGTGGTATCCATCCACCTGATCATGGGCACAGAGTAGTATCCACCCTCCTCATCATGGGCACAGAGTAGTATCCATCCACCTGATCATGGGCACAGAGTGGTATCCATCCACCTGATTATGGGCTGAGAGTAGTGTCCATCCACCTGATCATTGGCACAGAGTGGTATCCATCCACCTGATCATGGGCACAGAGTGGTATCCATCCACCTGATCATGGGCACAGAGTAGTATCCATCCACCTGAACATGGGCACAGAGTGGTATCCATCCTCCTGATCATGGGCACACAGTGGTATCCATCCACCTGATCATGGGCACAGAGTGGTATCCATCCACCTGATTATGGGCAGAGTCGTATGTTATGTGTGCCCTGCACTACTTTCTCTGTTAGGGGCACAGAGTGGGATGTTACCTTTGCTCTGCTCAATCTACCTTAGAGGCATAGGGGCACTGTGTGGTATGTGATGTCTTATTTGCTCTACCTACCTGATCAGGGGCACTGTGTGGTATGTGATGTCTTCTCTGCTCTACCTACCTGATCAGGGACACTGTGTGGTATGTGATGTGTGCTCTGCTCTACCTACCTGATCAGGGGCACTGTGTGGTATGTGATGTGTGCTCTGCTCTACCTACCTGATCAGGGGCACTGTGTGGTATGTGATGTCTTCTCTGCTCTACCTACCTGATAAGGGGCACTGTGTGGTATGTGATGTCTTCTCTGCTCTACCTACCTGATCAGGGGCACTGATGGTGTATTATGTGTTCTTTGCTCTACCTATCTTTTTGGTGGCACAGAGTGATACCCATCTACCTAATTAGGGGCACAGAGTGTGATATTATGTGTGCCCTGCTTTACCTGCCCTCCATGGCACAGAGTGGTCTGTCATGCTGTGCCTGGGTTTTGTGCCATGATCGCTTAGCGTTTCACCCCGGTATTGGTGAATATCCTGATAGTTTTGGGATTACTCATCAGGTCTGCAGTCACATTGTGCTTTGCTGTGTGCTCCGGATGCACCATCTCATGGTATTATTCTATGTGGCCGTGTGGTGCAGGTTATTCCAGTGCTTATCTGTAGAATTATGTGATGCACCATTTACCAGCCTATAGATAACAAGCGGTGCTGATATAGGATTGCTGGCCTTGCCTTTCTACCTGCTGTATCGGCTGCATGTGCTGGGGTCAGTGTAAATAATCTGTTACGTTCTGGGGCATATATTAGTAATGTGAAATAATACTTTCTCCATGGGAGCGCTACACTGAATGCTCTACTAGCAGGGACAACTGAAGAAGGATCCGCACCTCCCAAGGCCGGCTATAGTGTGGAGACCAGTGTGGACTAGTGTGGTGGCCAGCTTAGGTCTCATCCCTGTGTGATCTGTACACTGGGAGCCATCGGGGTCAGAGAGCAGATGTTGGAGGGAATATCTCTGGCTCCTCTCACACTGGTGTGACTGAGTATGGATAGTAAGTAGTGAGGAGACGCCAGTGCTGCCTGCGCTTATATGGCCATACCTGTCATCTGCATGTGGGATTGTCTCCAGAGTGTAAGACTCTTCACCCAGTATCCCTGTGGCTTATTTAGAAGAAGTGCCAGCAATGTATTTTATGCACCAATACCGGGGCGTCTGTCACTTTTTGCCAGTTTACACACATCTTGTAACTGGTTTCACGCACTCCTTGTACATCTTGGGATGTACTTATACACTGTTTTCCACTTTCCAAGCCTGACAGTCTCTCAGTGCATGAAAACCTGTGCTAGCTATGAAACTAGCATAGATAAAAGCCTTCTAGGCCTGGTCCACAAGTGCCACATATGCGTATTGTGAATCCGACACGTAATTGCTTTGAGAACCAAGACTAATGGTCGTATCCCTGCCGTGGGAGTGCAGCAGATCCTCACGAGGACTAGCACCAGAAGTTTTTCAATGGAGCTAATCCTTGGTTTTCACATGTGGTAATAGCTCGCTGCCAATTTCTGCGGCATATCTTTCTTTCTACAGCACAGCTTAAAATCCGGGTGCAGAAACCATGTTCACATGCATGGGATTTGTACTGTCATCAGATTTGATGTGGATTTCGGCATGGAACCTTCTTGAGAATTTGTTGAAACTGGCATGTGTGAATGGGATATAGATTTTTATTTTCTGTCTATCCAGACAGTTTAGTGATATGTGATTGTTTCAACATACTTCTACTGTCAGGGTAGACCAGTCCTTTAGGACTGACCCCTGTTGACCGAGGGATGAGTGCTTATGAGAAGGAGTAATGAAGCCACATACGGTATATTGGTTGCTATATGTCCCATATATGCCTTTTTCAGTTATATTCTCAAACAGCACATCCTTGGCACCCCTGTGATTGAATCTTTGGAAATTGTCACATTATTGTAGCGATATGCTATTTGTGGTCTGGCCCAGATGAATAGCAGAGCTTCAGATCAGCTAAAGGCTGCTTTACATTTAGTGATTATTGTATTATGATTTGCATTACTTGATCATTGTTCAGTGTAAGGCCGAATTCACACATCCATGTTTTTCAAGTTCCAACAGTGATGCATGACTGGCCATGGGTCCTATAATACAAACAAGAATGGTGGGCGTGAGCCTGATACTGATTGGTGCTCTGTAAACACCATCACTATTTAAGGCCGTCCCACATGATGTTATGCTATGCTTGATAAAGACCTAATGCTGGTCGAAATGTTGCTTAATATGGCGAAATAAACGTTTTCTACTTTAATACACCCGAATGGAGCGCTGTTCCTTTGTGTCTTTGGCCATGGGTCCCCTGACATGTACATGAGGCTATCAAGTTTGGGTCGTGAAACCCGCTGCCAATCTGTGCATAGAAAACTGTTAGGCTCACTAGGCGAGGTGGATCCACCAAGCTTATGGTCCCGGTAGGCACATGGGTCACAGGCATCGGTGCAGCAACTGGGTGCGGGACACAGAGACTGCAAGCAGGTAGGCAGGCAGAATGTAGGAAACCACAGACAGGTGGAAGGTCCAGGAGACTGCAAACAAGCAGGCAGAATACGTCAGGAAACCGCAGGCCGGCAGGTAGAGTGCTGGAAACCACAGACATGTAGAGAACGTCAGGAAACAGGAAGGCAAGCAAAATGCAGGAAACCACAGGTGAGCGGATGAAGTCAGGAAACCCCAGGCAGGCAGAAGATGTCAGGTAACCACAAGAAGGCAGTCAGAGTGCAGGAAACCCCAGGCAGGCAGAAGATGTCAGGAAACCACCAGAAGGCAGGCAGAGTGCAAGAAACCCCAGGCAGGCAGAAGATGTCAGGACACCACAAGAAGGCAGGCGGAGTGCAAGAAAACCCCAGGAAGGCAGAAAATGTTAGGAAACCGCAGGCATTCCACCTGCAGGAGAAAGTGTGCAGCAAACCAAGGTCCAAGCAACACAGAAGTCTTAATGTAATACCAAGACATAAGGATGTGTCTCAATGAGCCTTATATAGGCCCAGGCAGATGCTCACATGGGAACACACATTGCTATTTGCAAAGACCAATGTGGACCACCATAGAGTTTAATGGACCGTGGTGAGGGAAGCAAGGCATGGATCCAGGACAGGTACGTAACAAGAACGCGAAACACAGATGAGTGAAACCAGCCTAAAAGCATAAAACGTTTGGCCACAAGTGGTCATTTATTGCTTACTACAACCAAAGGCACCAGAGATAGATCATATTTTATTTATTCCATCAGATTAAAAGGCAAAAATAGTAACAAAACAATGTAGCAATGTTTCAGCCATGTGGCCTTTATCTAACAAGACAAATATAAGAAGCAATAGATACAGACAAACAGATGTGGCAGCTACTGACGGTCACAATGTATGACCATATTGTTTAAATAGCTGCCACGTGTTTGTATCTAATGCTTTTTACTCTTGTTTCCCTTGATTAATGCCATATGGACAAAATGTTGCTACATTGTTTGCTACTGTTTTTATTTTAATCTGATGGAATGAATAAATAAATAAAGTTTCTCTTTATCTCTGTTGCCTTAGACATGTTTTCATTCTTTGGCTGGGTGGAAGGTCGTGTCGAGTTTGTGCGGCGTTCTTGTGGTGCATGGGGCTTCACTGAAATACTCGTGATGACAACTGGATGTTCATTTGAATGGGTTCCTACAATGTTTATAACCTCATAGGTGCTCCTGCATACCTCCAAAATAGTCTTTTATTTTTGTCCCGCTCTGCATTCGATGAGGGTCTCCAGACTGAGCTCAGAGTCTCTTCAGTCCCTCCAAACTACACCTCTTCTATCTTAGTGGAAGTGGATCAAATTGTCGCTGTCATCTACGCAGCATTCGAAGGTTGACGCCTGCGCAGTTGAGCCAAAGACCTGCGCCAGTGCCACTCGCTCTGCATTTTGAGCAGCCAGCAGCGTATCAGGGAACTGATAATGTGAAAGAGAAGCCTGCTTCTGTGCGCTACAGGGCTTTGTCCGGCCGTTGGACAAAACGACGCGTGCTTGCCCTGATCTCTGCAGGTCTCTGATTCAACTGCACGGTCGCAATATTTCGAGTTCTGTGTGGATGACGTAAAAGAAATCATCCACTTCCATCAAGATAGAAGAGCGGAAAGGACTGAGATGGTGTCAAGTCCGATTCGTAGATGCCCAATTTGCATGCATGAATGAAAGACTTTTTCGGAGATATGCAGGGGCACTTATGAGGGTATCAGGAGGTTGTGGGAGCCCCATTCACATGCTTTAAAAAGTGATGGCGAGGTTTATAGGGTATAAAACTATGGTGAGAATACATAATAATATATAATACTAATGCATAATAATGTAAAATAATGGTTAGTAATAGCTTTATTGTTCCCTAACTGCAACCTACATGCGTGAATAGGGAGAGACCTAGGGCAGCGGATGAGGAGAAACTGCTAGGGATCAGCTTCTGCAACTAATCTCCCATGAATCTCGGTCCCGGCGGCTGGTTAGCTATATTTTTCCTCTGAAACGCCGCAGTTTTTCAGAATTAAACATCCGTGGCTGAAGTGTCTGATACATGCTGCCCATGGATATGACAGCCTGTATCGGTTGTCCGCTTCTCTAGAAGTTATGGAAATGTAAATGATCATCACCACATGGTGACCACACTATTGAATTCTCCTTTAAAATGCTGTGTGCCATTTTTCTTTTCTTTTGTGGCGTATGGCAGTGTAACAAGCAACACTGTTAATTAGTAGAACCCTTAAAACAAAGGAGTATTGAGTCATGTCTTTAGCTAAATGCCAAAAGGACGGTTTGATATGTGAAAATACCGATCTCACTGCCGTCTTTGGTGAGACTTCCGCCTGTTTACGGACTCCCTATTTGTAGAAGGGCACAGCCTTGGGACATAGATGGCTGCTGTAATCATTAAAAATAATTTAAGCATATGCATGTTAAGAAGAACAAATTATTTTGGTAACGAGCTGTGTTCTCCTCTTCTACCGTTCCCAGTGCTGAGAAAACAGTCTCCAGACCGTTTGGGCATCATTCTTTGCTAAAGTAAAGGGTCTTGACACTCGTAAATAAAGCTATTTTCTGAAATGCCTTTAAAAGTTTGTCCAGCTGAAAGTAAAAAGTTCCCGTTAACCTCTCTCAAAGTCAACAATACGACCCCCATCAGTCTTCTGTCATACTCTAGTGTTACTCACATGGAGCAAAAGCCTCACAGTACAAGCTATGAAGGGATCATGGTGTATTATAAGGTAGTGCTGGAAATTCTCTTTTAGTGATGAATCCACTTATTTTCAAATTAATGTTCTTTTAAATGGGTCATCCAGCCCTGATAATGTACATACTATTAGGATTCGGCTGCGCTTACAGAGGTCATCTGTGACCTCATGGATGATTTGTATGCTTGTGGTCAGATGCCAAGTACAGTCATGGCCATAAGTTTTGAGAATGACACAAATATTATATTTTCACATGATCTGCTGCCCTCTGGTTTTTATGTGTGTTTGACAGATGTTTTTATCACAGACAGAAATATAATAATTGCAAACATATGAGTAACAAAAGCTTATATTGACAGTTAGAATGAGTTAATGCAGCAAGTCAATATTTGCAGTGTTGACCCTTCTTCTTCAGGACCTCTGCATTTCTCCCTGGCATGCTCTCAATCAACTTCTGGACCAAATCCTGACTGATAGCAGTCCATTCTTGCACAATCAATGCTTTCATTTTGTCAGAATTTTTAGGTTTTTGTTTGTCCACCCGTCTCTTGATGATTGACCACAAGTTCTCAATGGGATTAAGATCTGGGGAGTTTTCAGGCCATGGACCCAAAATCTCTATGTTTTGTTCCCTGAGCCATTTAGTTATCACCTTTGCTTTATGGCAAGGTGCTCCATCATGCTGGAAAAGGCATTGTTGATCGCCAAACTGCACTTGGAGGGTTGGGAGAAGTTGCTCTTGGAGGACATTCTGGTACCATTCTTTATTCATGGCTGTGTTTTTAGGCAGGACTGCGAGAGAGAGAATTCCCTTGGCTGAGAAGCAACCCCACACATGAATGGTTTCAGGATGCTTAACAGTTGGCATGAGACAAGACTGGTGGTAGCGCTCACCTTGTCTTCTCCGAATGAGGCGTTTTCCTGATGTCCCAAACAATCGAAAAGGGGATTCATCAGAGAAAATAACTTTACCCCAGTCCTCAGCAGTCCACTGCCTGTACCTTTTTCAGAATATCAGTCTGTCCATGATGTTTTTTCTGGAGAGAAGTGGCTTCTTAGCTGCCCTCCTTGAGACCAGGCCTTGCTCCAAGAGTCTCCGCCTCACAGTGCGCGCAGATGCACTCACACCTGCCTGCTGCCATTCCTGAGCAAGCTCTGCACTGCTGGTAGCCCGATCCCGCAGCTGAAACACTTTTAAGAGACGGTCCTGGCGCTTGCTGGTCTTTCTTGGGCGCCCTGAAGCCTTTTTGGCAACAATGGAACCTCTCTCCTTGAAGTTCTTGATGATGCGATAGATTGTTGACTGAGGTGCAATCTTTCTAGCTGCGATACTCTTCCCTGTTAGGCCATTTTTGTGCATTGCAATGATGACTGCACGTGTTTCTTTAGCGATAACCATGGTTAACAGAAGAGAAACAATGATGCCAAGCACCAGCCTCCTTTTAAAGTGTCCAGTGGTGTCATTCTTACTTAATCATGACAGATTGATCTCCAGCCATGTCCTCATCAACACCCACACCTGTGTTAATGGAGCAATCACTGAAAAGAAGTTAGCTGGTCCTTTTAAGGCAGGGCTGCAATGATGTTGAAATGTGTTTTGGGGGATAAAGTTCATTTTCTAGCCAAATATTGACTTTGCAAGTAATTGCTGTTAAGCTGATCACTCTATAACATTCTGGAGTATATGCAAATTGCCATTAGAAAAAGTGAAGCAGTAGACTTTGTAAAAATTAATATTTGTGTCATTCTCAAAACTTTTAGCCATGACTGTAGGTTGTCATTCGCTTCTCTCAGTAGAACATTGCATGCTCACTATTGCTTGATGACCACTGGAACCAGCAAATCATAACAGTGTACAATACTAAAAAACGATCTCGGCAAATCATCCCTATGTGTGGGAAAGTTAGGTGAGATAACTGTTAGCCGAATGACAGCTATATAATGTGCATGGGGCTTTAAAGGGGTTGAACCCCATTCAGACAATCTTCAATGATTTGTCAAAGAAAATAACAAACCCCGCTGAACTCACTTTACCTGGGACCACCGGTGAGTTTCCGTCACTACTTCGGATGTCTGTCATTGGCTGCGGCACTGATGTCACTCCAACAGTGCTCAGTGGCTCGCTGATTGACTGCAGTGCTGTCAGTGTGACCCCAGTGATGCAATCTATGCCAGATGCTGGGAGCAGTAGCGGAGACTTGCTGATGGAAATAGGAAAAATGAGTACAGTGGGGTTTGTTATTTTTCAAGCAAACTACAGCTGATGCACAACATTGCCTGAAAGAGGAAAGAAGTCTGTGTCTACTACAAATGGGGTATTCCTATCTTTGCAATTTATGGGGTCCTGACTTGCACCAATAGGAATAGTGAGTTGGCTATGTATTGATGGCTCTTTCCATTCACTTCTATGGGAGTACAGAATATTATGTGGCCACTGGCCAACAGTTCATTGCCATGCTTAGGACATTTGCTGGTCTTGGGAGTGGGACCTGCATTAGACTTTTATGGCATATCTGAGGGACATCCTCTTTATGTGAATACATATGCAGATTTCACTCCATTTGGTGACGTTGATGTTCTATCATAAGGCAAGCATCTGGCAGAGTCAAGAGTCAGGCGGCATCACCGTATTGCACAGATAGAATTTCTTCTGCAGCCATTTCAGATTTGTAGACTAACATTTGTCACGTATGAGGAGAATAAATTTCCGAAATTCTACATATGTAGCAGTTTATCTTATATCTGATGAATATGTCGGAGTTAGCGAAACGTGTATGTTGAATGCATACTTGTGCCGGGTTCTCTGAAGAAAGTTGTGGTCCACTGAAAGCCCACAAGAGGTCATATAGAGAGCCCCAGTCTGTCCTATTCATAAGTACAGCATCCATTCTACCATTGGCCTCGCAGACAGACCCGCTCATTCAGAGGAGATAAAGACAAGCTGGAGATGTGTCTTCTGAAATTCCCGACAGTGAACAGTCCAGTTATTGTAGTGGTTTGTCCTTACTGGAGTCAGGCATCTGGTGGTAAATGTAAGGTTTCATGGCCGCTGTACAGAAATGAAACAGTGAAGGCTATTAAGAAGAGGTAAAGTGGCACAGAAATGCCCTCATTAAACATGTCAGTTAGTGCCATGTCTGAACAGTACATTGTGCTGTCATTTCCTATTAGTGCCCTTGTAGGTTGAATTGTTCGTCCCGGAGGCCAACCATTAAGTATATGGTTAATCTAATAGATCAGTAATAACTTGGTAAGAAGACAGTCTGAGCGTTGTCTCACAGATCAGACATCAAGTTATTAGCAGTTATGATGGAAGCTTTCTTTGTGCATGTGTACACCATGCTTTGAAAGGGCCCATTTACTCTGACTTTTCTCACCCCCCTCATCCTAAACAGCCACCAATCGGCTTTTTTGTACAACCAATTGTTGGTCGTTACCTGGCCTGTTTGGACATGCTGACACAGTAATACAATTGTTCTGTGCACAGGACAATGTGCTGCCGAGAAGAAGGAGCATTTTCTTTGTTCAAAACGAATTTGCTGTACTGTTAATGGGAATGGGCGGCTTTATGAACACCTGTTTCCCAATAATTAGCCCCTGTAAAAGATTTAAAGTCAGCAGAAGTCCATCAATTATGAGATTTGCAGTAAAATTTATCAGCATCGCGAGATCAGACGTTTTGTGGCCTAGATTACTATTTTTATTTTTTTTTCCTTACATTTGGGTTTTTGTTAGTGGGCCAGTAGACAAAGTAATGTCTGCAACCTCGCATGAACGGCTCTTGCTTTCTTTTTTTTGATTTGTTTGTCAATTGTTCTTTTGTACTACCATGAACTATGCCTATGTAGCCCCAATGAGATTCATGACAAGTGAAGAATCCACCCACACACATTGGGTATGTACCTGAGGAAGGAGGGACCACCTTCCAAAAACAGTGTAAAAACGCATGTGTAACATAACCAAGATATTTTTTCGGACCAGGTTATCTAGTATTTTCTTAAATTTGCTTTTTCCCAGATTACTTAAAGGGAATGTCCATATTTGTTTTAATGAGATTCAAAGCATGGAATGTAATAAAATAAGAGTCACTATTACTCACAATAGGAATCCAACATTGCTTCAGCTTTGCTTTTCTAGTTTTGTTCTTTTGTCCTGCAGTTCTGATGTGATGTATATTTGCATTAACCACTGCAGTAGTCATATGATTATGCATGGTACATCATTACTGCAGAATAAGGAACAAAGACAAGAGAGATCGGCACTGGAATGGCAAGGAATTTTATCATGTTACCTGCTTTTGAGACATAGTTTTAAATATTTGGTGCTAGCCATAGCCATTTAGGATGGAATTTAATCCATTTCAGCATTCCCCACCCAACCTTGCTACCTGTCTTAGATTAGAACATCCCAATCCCTGTCTAGATAGAGCCAGAGCCATAATTTACATATCTTGTACTGATGAAGGGTAATAAGCCAGAAACAGTTGTATGCAAGTTGAAATAAATTGTTCCATATTGTTATGAGCCTGTATATTTGTTATGTACCAGCGGTTGTGGATATGTACTTGACCACTGGGGGTAGATATGAGCTGGAAGTATGTAAATACCTTTTGTTTTTGGGAGGTCTTGTTGTGTAACCCTGGTCTACGTTGGCCTATAGATTCTGATTCTAATTTAAAATCCCCTGAACATGTTTTAGATGTGTGCTAAGTTTTTCCAGCTGCATCAGGCATACGGTTGTGAGCCTTACGTCTTACATAACCTCTCAGAATAAAAGTCAGCCCACAAAATATACTGTGCGAAAAACCTTCCATTCATCTCCATGTGTTATCATTCAGTTGACCACAGCGAGGAGACCTCTAATCCAAAACATCCACCAAGGGTCAGGAAGTCTCCCACCTTTCTGAAATCCTGTGTCTTCCACAATATTCCGGTTTGGATGTAAGGTTCCAGTGATAAAGGCGTTCTCCATTAAAAAACACGAGTTGTTTCTTAATTGTGTATTTTGTTTGTGAAACAGTCATCAGGAAATTGGTAGGATGTTTTCTTGGCGTTATTGGCCAGAGATATTACTCTTGTATTTTTCCAATTGCTTCTCTGTAACCTTTCATTGGGAAAGTGGTCTAGAATGGTTTTCATCATGGAACACATGTCTTATCTCAGATTATGAAATTATTATTTTGATTATAGCCTTCTAAGTTAAAATGTAGCATCATTCTCCAAGAAGGGAGGGCTGGAACTTGTTTTGTCATCTCCTTCACCCCCACACCCCCCCCCCCCCCCCACCTTATTTTCAGAACCATATGGAAGCCTGATAGTTCTTTGTATTGCATGAATGAGAGGAATGTAAAGCATTTCAAAGAGGCATTTTCTTCAGCAAAGCACAGGTCTCCTGCTGGACATACAGCTTTAGTAACAAAAGTAACTTCAACTTATTGATAATTCCTATAAAATAAATGAATGCTCCACATTGGAAGCTCCAGGAAGTAACATATCACTGAAGCTGCAGTCCACATATTCATCTCACACTCCATTAATTGCCTTTACGACTGTTGGAGATGCCGATTACAGTGGAGATGGAGCTACCTCCCGGTCTGCGTTACTCTGTCTACAAGTTAAATAACCTGGATTATACTTGCCCTCCTCCCCTTTACCTTACCTGTCAAAGACGACTTCCAATTTCCTGTTTTGGAAGTTAAAATCTGTTTTTTTTCTCATTCTCTTGTTTCTTTTTTGTTTTTTTTTCTCACTTTCTCTCCCATTTTTTTGCTCTCACTTCTGTGCTCTCATGATCGTTACCTCTCTTTTCCTCACGCTTTCTTTTCCTTGGCCTCTTCTCTTTTCCTCATGCTTTCTTTTCCTCTGCCTCTTCTCTTTTCCTCTGCCTCTTTTCTTTTGCTCAGTCTCTTCTTTTGTTTTGCTCTCTCTTTCCCTCTAGTCCTACAAGGAGAACCCCTGCAAAGTGGTTCTCATTGACTTATAAGGGTTGTCCTGTCTTGTGGTAAAAGTCTGCAGTCACTTTTTGTGACTGCAGACTTCTGAATCCTTATAACGCGCTCACCGCCTGCTGTCAAGATTCTCCGGTATTGCAGAGTTTGCATACTTCCGGCTGCATTGCAACTAGATGTGGCAGTCATCATTCAACTTACTTGCATTGATTGAAGCCCTGGTCATCGGGTCCACACGTCACATGCAGATCGCATACTTGCAGTCATGTGACCACCCGGTCTCAGCAGGGACACTGGAGAATCCTGTCTTGTCATCATGTGGTGCGCGCACTGTAAGGATTCAGAAGTCTGCAGTCACGTAGACTGCTTTCATCAGAAGTCTGGACATTCCATTTCTACAGGTAAATATCTTTTCCCTTATATGCTACGTCCTTTATGTTTCTTGTCTGAAACAGAATGTAGATATTCAGAAACATTACATTTGAATGCTATTTTGTCCAGTATTCCTGATTAATTGATTCTTTCATGATGTTTTCTGTTGATTTGACTTTAACATATGGCAGACGACATAAATTTCATGTGCTTAGGCATGAAAAGTGACCTTGTCATGGCTGACCTATTGCTGTCTTCCTGTAGAACCTCATATGGCAAATATATCAGCCATGGATGTGGTCTTTTTGGATCAGTAACTTGTTTAGGTAAGAAAATGCACACTGCACAGAAGTAACAATAATATAGCCAGAGAAGGGTAATGAGTTAGCCAGCCCCCTTCACAAATAGCACTGATCATGTGCAGACTCTGGAAATGCTCCCTATTGTAGAAGGTGGGAGTGACGTTGTCATTACCCGGAACCAGCACCATTTGAGAGAATGGGACCCCTTTGTTGATTAAAGTATAGAAGTAAGTTGTATTCCTTTCTGTTTTACAGACAATTTGGTGAGTCGTTGGCCAGCTTTATGCACTGATTTTAAGTACGCAATACTCCTGTAATCTTTCCCCATGGCAGTTCGACAAAATATAATGTTGTGTCATACAGCTTGTGAGGAAATATTAGTCCTTAGGGTGTTCGTTTGTCTAAAAAGAAATACGGAGCAGGAAAGGCATAGAGTTCTGTGAGTAGAATTCGATTGTAGGTGGTAAATGATTACAGTAAAGGAGTTCTCACACACTACCTACTTTAGGATGGGAGCAATTTCTAAGGCCACGACAAAACGTGCTATTTCTAGTAGAACGAAATAGATATGTTCTTATGACAAATATGACACATACAGTGCCTACAAGTAGTATTCAACCCCCTGCA
>VIAB01000733.1:28358-44004 GCA_009801035.1 Oophaga pumilio
ATACACGGGTCGGCTTATACACGAGTATATACGGTAGTTCCAAAAATGGAGATACCCTTATGACTTAAGCAATGCTTTCAGAAATAGAAATAGCTATTGTAGTCAGGTGATTTTATTTTTTTTCTTTGAGGAAATTCAAGGTATAAGCATCTATCCATTCAGTTGTGCTAAAAACTATCTTAATCAGTACAAACATAGTGGGTGGTGAAGGCCTCAACATCTTCTTGAAGGACTCGGCATCTTCGAGACAGACAGCCATGCTCAGTGGTTGCCAAAAACATCCAGTGTAGTCAGTGGTTTGGCCGATCTTTGGGGATTTTTTTTTAATCAGTCACTGTCATGATTTTTTTTTTATAAAGAAATGCTTTGACGAGGACATTTTTGTGTTTTTTTTTTGTAGCATAATTTTTCAACAAAGTTATAACTATGCAAAACAAAAATGTGCTAATAGGATGCTTTGATACATTTGAATGGTGTGTGTATGGTATGCATTTTGACTATATTCAATAACAATCCTACTGTTCCATATCATCAGACTAATCTTTGATGTTGTGATTGTTACTGTTTTGCTTATATGTGACTATTTTGTGTGTGTGGCTTATCTGAAACTCAGTGATGTCATTAATCAGGGACACTGCTTCTGGTCAAGCATTTCAGAAGAGTGCATGGGATGGTGTCTGAATCAATGGCAACCGCACATGCTCTCTCTTCTGACTCACCTGCTGGGTCCTGTCTATATTATCCACATGCTTTAATTTAACATTTAAAAAAATGTCGTAGGATTCAAATCAACATTGGATAGTTGAGCAGTAATCGCTGTGGTCACTTGTCACTTTGCAGTGGACAAGAATCTATCAAATCCCATTCATACATTGAATCTAAAACGGTGCATTTCTCTTAGCGGCTCTCCTCCCTGTATGAATTCTATATGCCCTAACAAACCAAATGTTATCCTATATGGAAAGCAGGGCAGATTAATAAAAATCTGTTCTCACCAAACAAAGAGTGGTCTTCCAAAGCAACTTCTTTTTAAGATATTTATTAATGACCTTGTAGGGACCGTAATTGTAAATGACTGGGTAAAGTTGTCACTGAAAAAGACTTGGGTGTATGGGTGGAGGGCAAACTTAACTTTAGTGATCAGTGTCAGGCAGCTGCTGCCAAGGCAAATAAAATAATGGGATGCATTAAAAGAGGCAGATGTTCATAACCAGAACATAGTTTTGTTTGTGTAAAAGTCACTAGTATGGCCACACTGGTCTCCAGTGTATAAGAAGGATATAGCTGACCTAGAGCAGGTACAGAGTAGAGCGACCAAGGTTATTAAGGAAATGGGTGGACTGCAATATCCGGATAGGTTATTAAACTTGGGGTTATTCAGTTGGGGCGATCTTTTTACAAATATATGAGGGGACAAGTCAATCTAATGGTCTTTTTACACTTAGGCCTGCAACGGTGACAAGAGCATTCTCCACGTCTAGGGTAAAGAAAGTTTAATCATAATCACAGATGAAGATTCTTTACTGTGAGAGCAGTGAGACTATGGAACTCTCTGCCACATGATGTAATGGTCGATTCACTACAAAAGTACAAGGATGTCTTTCTTGAGAAATATAATATTACAAGCAGGTTATGGGCACTAGATTCTGTGATGGGCCGCTGATCCAGGGAACTAGTCTAATTGCCGCATGTGGATTCGGAAATACATTTTTCCCTAATATGGAGCTATTAGCGTCTAACCCATGAGGTTTTTGATTTCCTTTGGATCAACATTTTAGGTTGAACTCAATGGACTTAGTCTACACTCAATGAAATCACTCAGCTCCTGCCTCATAAAGTCCCAAGTATGAAGCAGTTTATGTAAATTCTTGCCAAAAAGGGAGTTTCTTTGTGGTTGGTTCCCAGTTGGAAAAGGGCCAGGGCTTTTAATGTCCCGCGATTTGGCCCTTAAATGTTGCGCTCATTTTTTTGAAACGAGGGTGGTTGTCTGGCACTTACTTAATGAGCAGTTGTGCCCCTGGGATCCCTTGATATGTAAAAACGTTATCATCAGATCGACTTTACCATTGTACACAGTTTAGCGCCATCAGAACGCACTTTCTCCTAAAACCATAAGATGATGCCTTCTGCTTTCTATTGCAGTGTTAAACAATTGACTCTTTCTCCAGTGCTATATCCTTCAATTTCCTTCATGTCCCAGCATTCAGTATGACAACTGCTGCATATAATGTGTTAGATGATGAACTTAGGCTCTCTTAATAGAGATGAATGTCCTCCCTAGTAGACTTGTGCCCTCTGGCGCTCTATTAATGAATGCCGCGTCTCCATTGACCCTAGACATGCGCTGTAATGAAATGCTGGTGCTAGTGGGGATTCATTATGAACTGTAGAAGCCTTCAAGTCTCGGAGATAAATAAAAGTACAGTATTTAGAGCCATCTGGCTAATTTCATATGACATATTGGGCATTACATTAATATGCTCAGGACAGAGTTTGTGTATTCATGCACTTGTAGATAAGTTGATAAAATAATCATTTATTATCAAATGACAGATTTTTACAGCATACTGTTGGTGTACGGGTGTACAGTACATAAAGGCACATAAGAGTTTACTTTGGTAAGCGAGCTCGTGCATATAGGCACTTTATTATGTACATCTGGTTGCCGTCTTTCACACGTTGCTTTACATATAGATTATTCTTTGAAAAAACACCATGAATATAGATTCTTCACTAGATTCAAAATGAAATAGATGCATACTCTTTTTTTTCAGAATGGATTTTGCAGTTTTTTCTGCTCCAAAATCCACATCAAATATCTCTTCATTTAATCTTTGAATGCGCTTCCTATTGATTTTGATGGGAAAATGTCATTGCAGTTCATACAGCATGTTTTTTTCTGACCTGGTTATAAGAAAAAAAGAAGAAGTGACATGTCGTGCATGGGTGTAAAAAACCCCATAAAAAATGGTATCAGAACTGATATATATAGTTTTCTGGTGTGCATCAGGAAAACCATGTCATGTTCAGTTCATGAAAAATTTTACAGACATCATCATCATCATCACTGTCCCCATTGGCGCTCAATCTAAATTCCCTATTCCCTATTCTTTGGAGTGTGGGAGGAAACTGGAGAACCCGGAGGAAACCCACGCAAACACAGGTAGAACGTACAAACTCCTTGCAGATGTTGTCCTTGGTGGGATTTGAACCCAGGACCCATGTCCTGTGAACATACCAATGAAGGAAACTTTAGGAAAAGCAATTTAGCTACTATGACTTTTTATTCTGGATTTCTTCAGATGTCCTGATAAACAACTCTTTGGTCTTTTTTTTGTTTGCCCACGTATATTCTGGTTATTACTTTACAAAATGGAGCCCAAACAGTTATGAACATATCTGGATCACCATCCGTCACACTTACCGAGAGTGCTGGCCCCAGAGAGATAACAACTTGGCTCCACTCTGGACATTTTGGCCCTTATTTTTCTATGGTGTGCATTTTTCTGCACTTTGGAAGGATGTCGGGAATTTTCAGGGGATTTTCAGCAGTTAAAGAAAAAGATGTCCAGACCTAATTTAGGCAAAGTCTGGTAATGGATATGCTTGAGGCATATATATGGCCCACAGCTGTCTATGGAACTGATAACGCAAACATCTGCAATTGACAAATGTGTGTATAGCGCTGCAGCTGTCAAATGTTCATGTTACAGTAACTGACTAGAAAAACTGGTTGCAGAAGAGCAAATCTAAGATCAAAACAGTAAATAACTGGTTGGACCATTCAGATTTTCTGTTAAAACGATAGGAATTGTCCAACATGTTTTTTAGTCTTTAGTGATGTATGAGCTGCACCTGCCATGCCTGGAAGCTGCCTCCGACCTTAAGACCCTAAGCAAAAACTTAGTCTTGAAATATTTGCTACATTGAGCAGGGTGGTGCATAGTCTTGGCTTTTCACTAGAAACCTCAATATGTTAAGAAATATGAATGACCAGGAGATTTGACACTTGCATTGCTCCTTAAGTGGATTACTTGAGCTTTTCACTAACTTCTCGTTGACCTTTGGAACCATTACCAGCTTTCTAAAAGCATAGCTTATGTGATAAGTGTTGCCAAGAGTGTGGCTAAGAAGGCAGCCATGTATTCAGGTAACTTGTTCACAAAGCATATGATTTCACTACTGGACAAGACTGTAGATACACTGGATGCAATGGGAGGGAGTAATCTTATTTCTTCTCGTGCTTGAGTGCGGAAACCGTATTTCTTATAGAAATATGAAATGTGCTTACAGTATATAACGGTACATAAATACAGTTCACATATATGATAAGCTATAGACTTGGAACCACCTGTCCATTAAGATATGGACTCTTCCAAGACCTCTGAAGATCTTCCGACACATCTACTTCAAGAAGTGTTCTTGCTGCCCATGACAGGTGGCATTGTTAGAAGATGATTCTACTGTTAAGGCTGTTGTTCTTTTCTGTATCAGACCATTAAGAAGTCCATACTTCATGACTGAGAAACCTCTTGTTTTGGTAACATTTCACTCCCTGACATTCTCTCTTCTTTGCTCGTAGGATGGTTCGTTGGGAAACATTGACGACCTCGCTGAACAGTACGCTGATTATTACAACACCTGCTTCACAGACGTGTGTGAAAGAATGGAGGAACTGCGCAAGCGCCATGTTTCCCAGGATCTTGATGAGGTAAAGGCTCCAATTGTTGTACTCCAATATGGATCTTGATAACCTGTCACCATAAAAATGCAGTCCAATCTGCTGTCTGCATGTGATAGAGCAGGGGGAGCTGAGAAGATTAATATCTAGTTCTATGAGTAAATATTCAGTATAACCCAGCCATGTAACCCTCTTTCGGTCCAGTGGGCGGTCCCATCAGTGACTGACAGTTATCTTTATAAGCACTACTATGCAGAGATAGCTGTCAGTCACTGATAGGACCGCCCACTGGACTGAAAATCCCAGAGAGAGCAGAGGTTTACATGATTAAAGCCCAGGTTATACTGAATGTTTCACTTATAAAGCTATATATAATACTCCTCCGCACCCCCTGCTCCATAGCATGGTGCCAGCAGATTGGACTGCGTATTCATGGAGACAGGTTCGCTTTAAGATTATGTTGCAAAGATAAGCAAAGCGTTAGCTTTGGAGAAAATGAGAAACCTGCTCTATCAAAGGATCTTATTCATCATCATCATTTCCATCTCCCTCTAAGCCTGCAATTCTCTACCTTGAGAAGTATTGTTTTCCCAAGTTCCCAGGAGAAATTGGATTTACTGCCTTAGTACCCCCTTTTACGTTGTTAACAACACAATGCTTAGCAAACACAAAGTAATCAGCAGGTAACCTAAATCCAACCACCCACATTATATTTTTTACATCAGCCCAACAGAGGAATCCCATGCCTCACTGGGAAATTTCGGTGCTTTCTTACTTCAGCTTCCCACCAAATGGATCCAAACAGTTGTAAATGAGAAAATCCGAGGCAATACATGCTTTAATTTTTCTTGGAAAAAAGCTAAACTTTTATTTCATCCTTTAAAATGCATAACAAGATTTTGCCTACAATTGGCCTTTTTCAAGCAAATACAGAAAAATGAAAATACAACCAAATAAAGGCTATATTTTATCTTTTCCGTATTTGACACAAGGCCAGAAGTATTTTTATATATTTTAAAGGATAAAATAAAAGTTTAGTATTTTTTTCCAAGAAAATTAAAGCATTTGGAGCCTCGGATTTCCTGATGTACAAATGATATTTTTACATTAATATAATAGTGTGTGAGCCGGTCATACTATAACACTCTGTGATCAGGGCTATGCTGCGTTTTAGGTTAGATAAAGGGAAAAGTTCTTTTTTGGGTATTGCAGATGTTGAAGTTAATTTGGAAGATAAATTTTATTCATTGGAAGCCAGAGGATACATTGTGCATATTAATATTTCCATTTCGCTTCTCCATTACCAGTAATGTGAAAACACGTAGAGGAAGGAGTTCTAAAGCCGAATTTTCGGCTTCCAGAGACGGAAAGCAATTTGCGTAAATCGCTGACGATGTTTAAATGCTGAAACATTAGGGTTGTAATTAAGCTCATGCTCGTCTTAGGGATGATTTGTTCTTACAACCTGTTCTGTTGCATTCACATTTGGAAGCTGCAGATAGCGCCTCTGGCTGCCCGCTCTTCACAGCTGACAAACTTACTTACAGATAAGTGAAATAAAAGAAGTCTATAAATCAGGTTAAGCCAGGCCTGATATATAGCTGGGTTAGTGGGAGGCAACAGCAGATCTGTGCTGCGCTGTGTATGTTCTGTATTATTCTCAGTGAAAAGCGAAGGCTGCGCTTCTCGTATCTTATGGGACATCTCTTCACTAAATATTGCATCAGGACATTATTAACTGTCTAAGACATTGGCAAATAGAGGCAGATACTCAGGAAAACGTAACTTTGAGGTAGTAGAGAAGGTCTCAATTTGGGAGCAGAAAAGGGGTGTATATATACCGACAGACAGTG
This sequence comes from Oophaga pumilio, assembly GCA_009801035.1. Lineage (NCBI taxonomy): Eukaryota > Metazoa > Chordata > Amphibia > Anura > Dendrobatidae > Oophaga > Oophaga pumilio. The sequence goes on from VIAB01000733.1 coordinate 34,893, forward strand.
TTAGATTACCCACAGGTGGACTTCCTTTGTTGAGCATTTCCCCGACAGCCATCTCGGCCATCTTTCCCATAGACAGGAGTAATCATTCGGCTGAACGTTCCTGTGCTCTTTACGAGAAAGCTGCAGACAGACATCTCTTATCTCTGAGAGAACAAAGCAACCGTCAGTCCGAATTCGGACATGGCTGATCATCATCTTCCTTGACGATCAGTTGATCCATACTGTCAAACAAAATAAGACTGTCAGCCGGATTCAGCCGACCGCAGTCTAATGTGTATGGGGCTTCAAGTTCACATCTGTGTCTTGGAATTTCATTATTCTGATCCATGACGGGATCAAAGCAATGAAATGAATGGCAGTGCCAGATCCATCTCATGATGGAAACCAGCAGCACCCGACAGACCCCTATCATTATAATAGGGTCCATTATTTTAGCATGCCACATTATTTTGCTTGGCATTTTTGTCAGAATTTGTGATGTGGTTCTGAATTGAGCCTCTAAGACAGATGTGAACATAGCTTTACCTGTTCACTTCTGCGCTGAAAGATCTATGTGGAGCCTCCATCGCAGGTTTTATTAAATTTGGAGTGAATAAAACAATGCAGCTTATTCAATTTTTGAGGGTGAGGGAGGGAGGGGCAATGCCGGACACTATTAAGAAGCCCAAGCAATGCTGTTCTAGTTAGTAGGGTCCGTTGGTGTCATTCATGTGATACATCCATTCCTGGCTTAAAATCCATTCATATGCTGTGAGTGGAAGCAGACGTGGACATGGTCTTTAACTATGTAATTATGTATAATTTATTTTAGTTATTTTATTCGCTTGTATGGCACCGTTAGGGTATGTTTCCACGTTCAGGAAACAGTCCGGATTAGCTGCGTGTTTGACGCATGTGTTCCGGATGTGTTCCATGAACACATCCGGAATGACCGCGCATTCAAAAGGGGGCGGGACTTTGGGCGGAGCGGACTTTCCGCTCCGTCCAAAGCGCTGTGTTTCCGGACCATGGAAACACAGCCTTAGTCACGCACTTTACAGACATCATCATCACTGTCCCCATTGAGGCTCACAATGTACATTTCCCATCAGTATCACTTTGCAGTGTAGGAGTAAATTCACCCAAACACGGTGTGGTAGATGGACTCACTCAGCTTCTTAAAGAGGCAGACAAAGGAACAGTTTCTACTTAGAGTCCGCCTGGTTTATTGCAATCCTCATAAACCACATCACCAGAAAACGTAAATGCAGCCTTTGTCCAGCAGAAGGTAAAACAAAAAGTAACAGTACAATAGTGCTGGTTAGTCCACCTGGCTTAGATTCCAGCTTCTATGTCCTTTAGCAAAGGACATTCAATCGAGGAGACCTGCAATCTCCATACGGCCAGCTTTCCTTTCCTTAACGCACAAACACATCTCCAGAGCTTGCACCTCCAGACCCACACACTGAAATGCTTTAGAAAGCTGGGTATTTATCCACTCTACAGCTGTTCAATCATCCTAGCACTAAACATGGCTGATTAACCCCTCTCATCACTTAGTGTGCTGGATGATTTTTCCTAGGTGTCTACAGTCATGGCCAAAAGTTTTGAGAATGACACAAATATTAATTTTTACAAAGGCTACTGCTTCACTTTTTCTAATGGCAATTTGCATATACTCCAGAATGTTATAAAGAGTGATCAGCTTAACAGCAATTACTTGCAAAGTCAATATTTGGCTAGAAAATGAACTTTATCCCCCAAAACACATTTCAACATCATTGCAGCCCTACCTTAAAAGGACCAGCTAACCTCTTTTCAGTGATTGCTCCATTAACACAGGTGTGGGTGTTGATGAGGACATGGCTGGAGATCAATCTGTCATGATTAAGTAAGAATGACACCACTGGACACTTTAAAAGGAGGCTGGTGCTTGGCATCATTGTTTCTCTTCTGTTAACCATGGTTATCTCTAAAGAAACACGTGCAGTCGTCATTGCAATGCACAAAAATGGCCTAACAGGGAAGAGTATCGCAGCTAGAAAGATTGCACCTCAGTCAACAATCTATCGCATCATCAAGAACTTCAAGGAGAGAGGTTCCATTGTTGCCAAAAAGGCTTCATGGCGCCCAAGAAAGACCCGCAAGCACCAGGACGGTCTCTTAAAAGTGTTTCAACTGCGGGATCGGGCTACCAGCAGTGCAGAGCTTGCTCAGGAATGGCAGCAGGCAGGTGTGAGTGCATCTGCACGCACTGTGAGGCGGAGACTCTTGGAGCAAGGCCTGGTCTCAAGGAGGGCAGCAAAGAAGCCACTTCTCTCCAGAAAAAACATCATGGACAGACTGATATTCTGCAAAAGGTACAGGCTGAGGACTGGGGTAAAGTTATTTTCTCTGATGAATCCCCTTTTCAATTGTTTGGGACATCAGGAAAACGCCTCATTCGGAGAAGACAAGGTGAGTGCTTCCACCAGTCTTGTCTCATGCCAACTGTTAAGCATCCTGAAACCATTCATGTGTGGGGTTGCTTCTCAGCCAAGGGAATCGGCTCTCTCACAGTCTTGCCTAAAAACACAGCCATGAATAAAGAATGGTACCAGAATGTCCTCCAAGAGCAACTTCTCCCAACCCTCCAAGAGCAGTTTGGCGATCAACAATGCCTTTTCCAGCATGATGGAGCACCTTGCCATAAAGCAAAGGTGATAACTAAATGGCTCAGGGAACAAAACATAGAGATTTTGGGTCCATGGCCTGGAAACTCCCCAGATCTTAATCCCATTGAGAACTTGTGGTCAATCATCAAGAGACGGGTGGACAAACAAAAACCTAAAAATTCTGACAAAATAAAAGCATTGATTGTGCAAGAATGGACTGCTATCAGTAAGGATTTGGTCCAGAAATTGATTGAGAGCATGCCAGGGAGAATTGCAGAGGTCCTGAAGAAGAAGGGTCAACACTGCAAATATTGACTTGCTGCATTAACTCATTCTAACTGTCAATATAAGCTTTTGTTACTCATATGTTTGCAATTATTATTTTTCTGTCTGTGATAAAAACATCTGTCAAACACACATAAAAACCAGAGGGCAGCAGATCATGTGAAAATATAATATTGGTGTCATTCTCAAAACTTTTGGCCATGACTGTATTTCTGAAGCTAACAACCTCAGTGATACATATCTACCCTCTAGTACTTTGCCAGTGACTTTTTCACAACGGGGAGAACATAAAAATTTCATGTAGGCATTGTCCTGGGTGGGAGTTGAACTCAGGATCCCAGCGCTGAGCCACCCTGCTGTAGATATACCCACTGGGCCACCTGCTGTAGGTATTACCACTGAGCCACCCTGCTGTAGGTATAACCATTGAACCATTTAGTTACCATGCTGTAGGTAAAACCACTGAGCCACCCTGCTGTAGTTATTACTACTGAGCCATCCTGCTGTAGGTATTACTGCTGAGCCACCCTGCTGTAGGTTTAACCATTGGGCCACCATGCTGTAGGTATAATCACTGAGCCACCCTCCTGTAGGCATACCCACTGGGCCACCTGCTGTACTTAGTACCACTGTGCCACCCTACTGTAGTTATTACCATAGAGCCACCCTGCTGTAGCTATTACCACTGAGCCACCCTGCTGTAGTTATTACTACTGAGCAATCCTGCTGTAGTTATTACTGCTAAACCACCCTGCTGTAGGTTTAACCATTGGGCCACCATGCTGTAGGTGTAATCACTGAGCCACCCTGCTGTAGGCATACCCACTGGGCCACCTGCTGTGGGTAGTACCACTGTGCCACCCTACTGCAGTTATTACCATAGAGCCACCCTGCTGTAGCTATTACCACTGAGCCACCCTGCTGTAGGTATTACCACTGAGCCACCCTGCTGTAGATATTACCACTGAGCCACCCTGCTGTAGGTATAACAATTGGGCCACCCTGCTGTAGGTATAACCACTGAGCCACCCTGCTGTAGGTATTACCATAGAGCCACCCTGTGGTAGGCATTATCACTGAGCCACCCTACTGTAGTTATTACTACTGAGCCATCCTGCTGTAGGTACTACTGCTAAACCACCCTGCTGTAGGTTTAACCATTGGGCCACCATGCTGTAGGTATAATCACTGAGCCACCCTGCTGTAAGCATACCCACGGGGCCACCTGCTGTGGGTAGTACCACTGTGCCACCCTACTGTAGTTATTACCATAGAGCCACCCTGCTGTAGCTATTACCACTGAGCCACCCTGCTGTATGTATTACCACTGAGCTATCCCGCTGTAGATATTACCATAGAGCCACCCTGCTGTAGGTATTACCACAGAGCCACCCTGCTGTAGGTATAACCATTGGGCCACCCTGCTGTAGGTATAACCACTGAGCCACCCTGCTGTAGGTATTACCATAGAGCCACCCTGTGGTAGGCATTATCACTGAGCCACCCTGCTGTAGGTATTATTATTATTATTATAGATTATAGGTATAACCATTGGTCCAATATACTGTGGTTATTAACATTGTTAAATAGCGAACTTGTTATCAAAAAGCTAGTTTTCATCTCAGTTTAGTTATGGCCTTCCTAAGATTCGCTGTAGATATTAAAGGTTCAGCATAATAGCTGTATGTATTTTTCACCCCTGGTATAGGAAAAACTTTGTGTGATAGCTGATAATCTATCCGGATAGAGGGTAGGGAATCACGGAATCACAGAACATAGTAAATGTTGCTGGAGGACATGTGGCAATACGTGGAATATTTGCTTAGTGGAGGGATAAATAAATCTTGGCACATAACCTCCTTGTAATGTCTCCGTTCTATTCGGAATAATTAGTGTCTTACATCAGTGAGGAGCATTTATTCCTGCCAGTTCAGTGCTAATATGCTTAGTGCCAAATGCGGCTTGTTATCCGCTAATGTAATTTGCTCAGCTTGAGTTCCATTTTTATTTACACTTCCATATTTATTGGAAGCTATTACTGTACACTTTAGTACTATAATATCAAACACAATTGCTTTGCTGGTTTTTGCATACTGATGCTTTATTCAGGCAGGAATTCTATTAATGCTGCTTCTGGAGGAAGTCTAAAGTTATCTTATGGCTGTCACTAGGTGTCCACCACCGAGGGTGAGAATGAGAGGAATGGCTAAATTGTGTGATTGTTGAAGCCCTTAAGGGCACAGACGTTAGATAGCTGTGTGTGAATGATCACGTACCTGACACCGCTCAGCCTGGACTCCACAATAAATATCCGTGTTCCACCCAGCCGAACATCTCTGCTATTTTAATAGAGCCCGAGCTAATGACCGGCAGCTTCAGAGCCCCTCTAGTGCCATAGCATATAACCTGTCACCTCCCCCATCTATATTAGATTATCAGTAATTCGTGGATATCAGTCATCCTGGGTGATTCAGGAATCAGGGTCTCTTTCCTTACATCATGGTGCTCTCAGATTACATAGCAAAAACTGACAGATTGCCTTCAACACAATATTTGCATGTAAGCTTCAAGTGAAACATGGTGTCGTTATAATGTGGTTCATGTGGTCAGTCATATTAGTCATTACAGGACAGGCTAGTTTTCTGTTACCTAGCTATGTTTCCCTGCGTACAAGATAGCAAAGAAGTGAATACCCCTTATTAGAAAACATTATGCATACTGTATGTGATCCCCTCCCCATGCTCTGCCTCCATGTGCACGAGAATCCCACCCTAGTGATCTGTAGGGGTCCCACTTGTCCTACACTTATGCCACAAATGTTAATGGTGGGAACCCCTTTGTTCTATGGTCAATGTCTGCACCGAAAGCCTCTGTGCAGCGTACACAAAATGGTATTCTGGAAGTATCTGATGATGATTTGGCCTGAATGTCAGAAAGTATATCTCTGTCGTAGTGAGCCATGTACCTGTGTAATCAGATAATCACAAGCATATGATACAACTAGTAAGATTTCTTCATATTGTACCTGAAATCTCAGGAAAGCTACACATGCTGTGCATCGTTCTTCCATTATCACCAATGATCAGACACCCTGGTATCTGCTTTGAATTTTGCCTGTCATTAAACACATGGACAGAAGTCCCAGACAAGGCACAGATGGTAATTACCATATTCTTGTCTTTCTGGTCTGTTATGGATCGCTCGTCATGATAAAAGGCTACATACATGCTAAGTAGCTACAGCTTCAGATCGAAACTCAAGTCATTTTCCAAGAAGTTTCCTAACATGAAGCATTTTAAAGAAGTTAATGACCATGATACCAGACTCTATACTTGTGTGAAATGCTTGTTCCCTTTTCGTGTGCATGGTGTCTGAGCTAACTTTTGCTTCTCATATCTCCCTTCCGCTTTATGCCTTTTCTCAGAGACCAGTAGCCAGGCAGTGGAATCTAAATCATGGTATCCATGCGGGAAGTCATTCTGTTTAATACAGTATAACTGACTCATGCACATTGTTTATAAAACACCTCTTTCCTAAAAATGTTGGACTAAGTTGGGACTAAGGCATGACTTCCTATTAGTGATGAGCGAACGTGCTCGGCTAACGTCCTATCCGAGCATGCTCATGTGTTATCCAAGCATCTGGGCGTGCTCATATGTTATGTTTGAGTCCCGGAGGATGTATGATTTGTGGCTGTTAGACAGCCCCAACATATGCAGGGATTGCCTGTTTGTTTGGGAATTCCCACGTGTTCAGGCTGTCTAACAGCAGGAAATCATGCAGCTGCGAGGACTCGAACATAATATACGAGCACTCCCAAGATACTCGGATAACACGCAAGCATGGTCGGATAAGACGTTGGCCGAGCACGTTCACTCATCACTAATTCCTATGTAAAACAAGTTGTACCTTCTTCAGTGTAAATACTTTGGAATTGCGTAAGGTTAAATGATTTCATGATATCGCAATTACAGTAGTAGTATGTAACAGTATAAAAGAAATCTGTAAAAATTTACCAGTATTGATAGAGACCCCATGCTAGGATAACTGTAATGAAGCCATACCCTCTTCGTTTACACCTGCTGACCGGTGGCATTAAATTGCCACAGATGAGCTACTTGGTTGAGGTCACTTAATTGCCTGTTTACACAGTTAGGTCTCATGCAGCCGTCGGTGGATCTTGGTCCATACACGGACCACAACGCGCAGTCTGTACACTGGTCTCCTAACCCACCCAACCATGGGATTTTTCCTTAACCTATTACGGTATTTTTTATTCTAAATAGAGACAGAGATCCACATCACAATTACTGACACTAAACTTTTCTAACTTTTTTCACTTTAAGGGTAACACAAAAGTGCAAAGTTATTTTCCTGTTTTCTGGAAATGCAGGAAATAATTTTGACATTGTATTGCTTTTTAAGCCCCCTTTAAACGGCTGACCAATTATTTGGTCGGCAGCTATCTTGGCCGTCCTTCCCATACACAGTAGCACTCGTTGGGCAGAGGGCCCCTGTGTTCTGTATGACAGAGACGCCATCAGATGTGTTTGGCGGTGCTTAATCTCAGGAAGAACAAAAAGATCAGCAGTCTGATATCGGACATAGTAGCTCCTTAACTCCCCAACAATCATTTTTCTGCGGTCCACTTACACATTATACCCTCAGTCGAACCTGGTTACATCAGGACGTTTAGCAGACATTAGTCTAATGTGAATGGGGGATTTAAGTTGAAACCCTATCTTTGCTCATGGCAGCATCTGTCACCTATATGTACAGTAAAGAGCAAACGGGTAGCTATGTTTTGAACTTTTGACTTTCAGGCTCCATCTCACCAGCCACTGCTACTTTGATCATGAGACTACCATCATTTTATAAACAATCATCTTGGCTATCTCATACAAAAATTTGACTTGCAACTATTTAGCATGTGATTAGTTATGCAGATTCTTGTCATGTCACTGCATTCTTACTGTTTTGCTCCCGGTGGTGGAAAAATATTTTTCTTCCTGAAAACTACAAAATACAACCTGTTTTCACATTCCTTAATAACTCGGTGTATTATTAGATTGATTCCTAAGTGAAAGGTCATTGGTTCAAATCGAGAAGCAGCCATGAAGACGATTTGCTAAGAAAAGAAAAACAGTATCATCCTGCTCTCTTGGCCAAGTAAATTGCCAAATTGTCATGACAGATGGAAGAATACAAAATTAAGTCCTTCCATCCATTCAGAAGCCAAAGGGTGGACATCTAGGCAAAATATAGGAGTCAATAAGTCAGCTCATCTCATGGTCTATCAGTTCTGGCGCGACAAACACCGCAGTGGAGGTGGCTCGTATGCTTCATAAGAGTGAGATCACAGATGATCATGCAAGCATTATGCTACACACAAGACACAAGTCTGGAAAGGTGGCCCGAAAAAAGGTGAAGAAGTCTCAACTTCAATATTGTCATAAGAAGCGCCGGTTCGAGTTTGCAAAACAGGTGATTTGGAGCGAGGACACAAAAGTCAATAGACTAGGCTCTGATGGGTGCAAATGGGTCGGAAAGAAACCATGATATGGGGTTGTTTCACAGCCAAAGGCATTGGACACTTGACCAGGATCGATTGTGGTCTCAATGCTTAGCTATAGGGGAGTATTCTACAAGATGAGTTACTTCGTACACTCAAGTACTTTGGGTATGAAAAGGACGTCATGGTGTTCCAACAAGACCACAACACAAAGCATACGTTAAGATTGGCAAGTAAATGATTAAATGCCAATGAAGTAGAAGTGCTGGAATGGCCCCCACAGTCCCCAGATCTCAACCCGATCGAACACTTGTGGGTAGAAGTGAAGAAAAAACTGCAGATATACCCACGTGGATCGACCAGTATGCACCAACTTTGGGAACGTGTAAAAGAGACCTGGGATCAGATTTCGGTCGACACATGTTTGAATTTGATCGAGAGCATACTCAGAAGGATTCAGACAGTGTTGAAAGCCAAAGGTCGATTTATAAAATACTGACAATGATCTTTAGGCTGGGGTCACTCACAACGTCTAAAAAATCTGACCTCTTTAGTGGGACGATTATCACAGAAAAGTTTCATGAACATTGATGCGTTTTGCATCCGATTTTCCGTCGTTGATGCGATTTATTCGCATGTGAGCGTTCGTTTCACATCCGATTGACATCCGACTTGAGAGATT
>VIAB01000733.1:67190-77243 GCA_009801035.1 Oophaga pumilio
CACTATATGCTAATTTTTTGAGAAGGACCTGTATATTGGCTATGCTCAGCTATAGGGTTAGTGCCAGAAGAAGTGTTTTCACTGGAGCTAATCTCAGAAACATTCCTGATGTCAAAACACTTTGCATATCTTTTTCATTCCGACTTGGCCAAGTCTGTAACCAGAGTTTTGTCTCTGTTTCTTATCTGTATCCAATACTATTGTTTTGTACATCTACATAGTTCCAGTCAGTTTAGTATTCATTTTAGAAAAAAGATAGCCTAACGGTAGAGATTTGGAATATCCTGGTCCAGGGGCCATGATAGCTTGTGGCCACTTTACCAGAGCTGCCATCATCTCTGGCGCCTATTCTGACTAGTAGGCTGGGCACGATATCATGCCTGGCCTTCTAATAAAAAAGCGACCGGCCTGTCCAAAAAAAGGAGCAGGTTTACTCTGATCTAGTGGTCATGGAAGTTTGACGTGGCTGTGGGACCTTTGTCCTGCAAATCTTTTTTTTCTCAACTCTTGGTAGTTTTTTACGCAAGTCGATAATTGCCGATACAATTGACTATGATCGCTCGTCTAAATTTTCATTCCTAATCATTGCTCAGTATAAACTAGTCCAATGAGCAAACGATAAAACAGTCTTTTGATATTGATCACATCTATTACATGGTCATAACTCTCATCATTTGACACTGTAAGGCTATGTGCACACGTTCAGGATTTTTCCCTTTTTTACAGCGTTTTTTGCGGCGCAAAAATGCTTAAAAAATGCATGCATTAAGCATCCTATGATTAGAATGCATTCTGCAATTTTTGTGCACATGGTGCGTTTTTTTCCGTGAAAAAAACGCATCGCGGTAAAAAATGCAGCATGTTCATTAATTTCGCGATAAATTTGCGTATTTCCCGCTATATTATTGACCTAGAATGTTCAGGAAAAAACGTGGTAAAAACAGGCAAAAAAACACGGTAAAAACGGGCAAAAAACACGATAAAAACGCATCCGGATTTCCTGGGAAAAAGTCTGTTTTTTTCTCAGGAAATTTCTGCAGAGAATCCTGAACGTGTTCACATAGCCTAATAGTAATTTGACGGTGAGGTCCAGGAGTGATTATATCATGAGTCTGTAATGTCTGTAAAGTACCATAGAATTAATGACCCTATACAAGTGAGTAAAATAAGCAACATGAGTTACATGTACAAGATGGAGGCTGGAGATGGGTCATTTGTCCAGACATTCTGAGTCAAATGTAGGGTTTTGCCTTCCTCTAAATCGGAGGGGTGAATTCTGCGTCTTGGGTTCCTCATACGGCCCACAATACCATTCTGTGTGGCTCCAGCCATCTCTGACTCCTCTGTGCCTAGCAGCTCTCATAAACTATTGAGATATTCTATGGTCCTCTTGACTCCTCTTTTGTGAGGTGTTAATTAGGAGATCAGAGGACCCTTTTTTGTCTAATAGTGGAAAATTCAGAAATGGAACCTTCACTTATTAGTTCATGGCAGGTATCGTACTTTCATAATATACCTCGGATCAGAATCTCTTCAGTTTTTACCTGGGATACCTCTGGTCTGTTCAGTTTTATTTACAGTCCCTGGGAATAATACAATCACAAAGTTTGTCACTCGTATCAAAAAAGTGTGTGCACTTCTGCTGTAGATCTGTCCTGGTTGGTGCAAGCTATCCTTTATAAAATGGTCTTATGGGATATTTTTATATAGAGTCCTTAAGATCCCCATACAAATTACACTAAAGATGGTCAATTTCACTCATATTGGTGGGATTGTGCGACAATCTAGTGTGTATGGGGCCCTCACGTCTCTGGCCCTCGATAGATGATGTCAGGGAAGACAAGAAAATGACAAGTTATGTTTGCAATAGTTCATCCTGTATTGTAGATATTTTGCCAATGAGCATGGTCATTGTAGCAGTCCAAAACGTCAGGTTTCTTTTAAGCTATGAAGTCCATTTTAAGGTTAGAAGTAGTAAAATGCATTCATTATACTACAGACTTCCTTGTGATCCTGACATCTGTAAATCTTACTCAGTCTATGGTTTGTTGAGACCTTAAGCTTTTCTGCTATTTACAACCCTGATACCATTAATACCCTGCAGCGCAGCTGACATATTTCATCCTCCCCTTTTTCTTATTATCTGCTAATCTCCTTTCTCTTTCTTGAGTTGCATCCTCCAGATTTAATAAAAATCCAAGCAGAACCGAAAAGAGAAAATGCTTCAAAAGCATGTAGAAAGGTATTTATGGCTGTCAATGGCCATCAGTTCTCTGCCCTATCTAGTAACCACCGGTAGCGTTTGTGCCTATTATCCACTTTTTCATAAGCAATACATGAGCATTGCTCATTTTATAGTGTTGCAGTGGGGCCAGCTTTCTTTAGGGCACAACTTGTCTATATGGTCTAGGACATGACAGTAATATTTTAATAGTTCTTTTTGGAATAGCATAGTGAAACAGGCTTCGCTATCTGCAACAGAAACCTATCTGCAAGATCCATCGTTATCAATGTCAAGTTAATTATCTATTCTGTAAGTCAAAATAATGTTTCATATGGTTGAGGCTGGCAAATTACATAAGGGGTGGAAAAAAACAGTAAGGCGCTCCCTTATGATTCTAGTTATTCAAGACACTAATGCTACTTAATGAGGACTCCATGTCCATCAGTCATCTGATTGAAGGGGCCAAAATGTTTTAGCTTCTTGAAAGTTTGGCATGGATCCATAAGTTTTGTAATATCAGTGCCTACTATTGAAACCAGGACTGTAGAGTCGGTAAGCCAAACCCCGACTCTGACTCCTCAATTTTCCTGACTCTTGACTGCGGCTCTGACTCCTGACTCCGACTCCCTCATACATGCTTTACTACTGACCTTGTTCATAAAGTGTAGACCAGATTCATCTAAACTAAAAGCCTGGATCCTTAGGAACAGAACAGACATTTAAAGGACATTTCATAACTTTTCCAAATTCTTATGAAAACATTTACATCACATCCTGCACTGAACTACTGAACCCAATTTATTACATATTTTAGTAGTCAGACTTGGTCCATTTTATACTGACTCTGGCTCCACCAAAATGGACTCCGACTCCACAACTGCATCTCCACGGCCCTGATTGGAACTTAGTCTCATTCACTTAAATAGAACTGAACAACATTGCCATTAAAACATGTATAGAGCTGGTCCTGGTAAATCATTGATGGGGACGTGGAGCCGAAGAACCCCTTCAATCAGCTGATCTTTGGGGATGCCTGGAGTTGGACTGCAACCAATCATAAGGATTGGTTATTAATAATAACACCTAGAAAACCACTGTAATTTTGAGTTCTGATTAATAGCCACGCTATTTTGGATGGCTAGAATCAGAGAACACCCTTGTTGACCGTTTAGTCCCATACGTAGATCGCAGGCCTCGGCCATGTGAAACATTAATTTGGCACTTGTATTAGATAATAAATATGCCATTGAGGGCTGTGGTTCTTCTGTTAACACATGTTTCTATTGATCTATATTTTGTATCTCTTGATATTGTCTCGGTGCTTTTATGTCCATTGACTCTTCTTGGCAGCCTTTCACCTATAGGCAGGAGTGTTCAATACTTTATTACTTCGCTTGGCTTTGAAAGTGCACTATGAATTTCTCCCATGAAGGATTTTGTCCTGAGGCTTTGTTAGATAAAGATTTTTCGCAGATACGGCTCAAGTCCATGGGAACATCTACTGCCTTCCAGTCCGGAGATTTATGTGTACGATAAATGTCCTGAGGTACGTCCATAAATAACACCATCAATGTGAGCGGTACAGGGTTTTGCTGTGGGATTTAACCCCTTACTAAAATCCACTAACCCCTTTTCATATTCGCGGCACATCTACAAATAGCTGAGCTTCGTGTTTAGATATCGATTTACAAGTTTCTTCTTGTCCGTTGTTGTCAAAATAAAAACTAAAGGAAGCGCACATAGGATAGAAATATGTATTCCTAAATCTACAGTAATTTGCTCCCAGTGTTCCAAGCGTCACTCCTGACAAGTCAGGCCTTGATCTTCTTGGTAGTGATTAAGCTGCCGTAATTCCAGAAATCTGCTGTCATTCGAGAAGTCAGGGCCTGTTGGAGTTTGCACTAGAATTATGCTTCAAGTTCCTTTGTCAGTTTTTAACAGAAATGGTGTTGTCTTATTTTTACATAATGAATCTGCATCCTTAATAATAAAAAAAAAGATTTCTGATGCCCTTAATTAAGAAAGAATAAATACACCTTTCATTTCATTCTTATAGGTACCGTATTTAGTGTTGAAAAGATGACTATCTGGAGATGGTCTTTACTAGGGATGCACCCTCTACTTTCATCGGACGACCATATTGTCTGGTCGTATCACTGCTTAGCAGTAAAACTTTAAAGGGAATCTATCAACAGGCTTTTTGACACCTAATCAGAGAGCAGCATAATGTAGAAACAGAGACCATGATTCCAGCAATCAACAGGAGATTATTGATAGAGGATTAGTAAACTTAGTCCTCCATATTCATGGCCTCTGTATAAGAATGTTCTCACCACTGATTGACAGCTTCCTGCCTATGCACAGTGTACACAGAAAGCTGTAAATCAGTGGTTCAGGTGGGGTTGTACAGAGCTCAGCATTTTGATAAATGGTAAATCTGCGGCATATGAAACAGTGATTTTATCAAAAATATATATAACAGTCCAGTATGTGATATATTGCTGGAATCAGCGTATCTGCCCCTACATCATGCTGCTGTCAGATGGGATAGCAAAAGCCTGATGATAGATTACTTTAAGGGAAAGTCCCATTTTAGAAATTTATGATATATTGACAGTCTATGACAGATGTCTGAAGCAGTGGTATGTTTATGGTATATTATTTGCCATAAATGACTGAAATGGGAGTACACTTTTGGAAGGAGCAATCTGGGTAAAACTGGGTTGCAACCTCCAAGTGGCTGTCATATACTGACCTCTAGGCCCGACTACTGCCTTTATTGACCAGTTCTCCACCTGGCTTCTTCACTTTCTCTCTGCTGACATTCCCATCATCATCATGGGTGACTTCAACAACCCTGGCACAATAACAACACATTAAAAAGTTTTGGCTGGTATCCAGAATTGCAGAGTGGCATTGGAAGAAAACGCACTCACAAGATGATTTCACCACATTCAAACAAGCAATACTCCCATTCAAATCACCTCTCACCTCTGCTAAATAGGCCTGCTTCACAACCCTTGTATCTTCTTTATCCCACAACCCCAAACAGTTGTTCAACACTTTTAACTCGCTCCACTGCCCCCTGCAACTTCCCTAATCTCTGCCAAGGACTTTGCCTAGCACTTGAAAAATAAGATAGACCAAACAAGGCAAGTCTTTATTGTCTGACCACCACAACCCTTTTGTATATCAGACCAATGCCCTAACCCCATAACTTCCCTCTCCAAAATCACTGAAGGAGAGCTTGCTCATCTCCTCTCCAAATCACACCTCACCACTTGTGCACTTGACCCCACCCCATCCCACCTCCTCCTCCACCTCACCACCACACTTATCCCTTCCCTAACCCATCTCTTCAACCTTTCACTAACTTCTGGTACCTTCCCCTCTGCTTTCAAACATGCCACAATCACACCTATCCTCAAAAAGCCATCCCTTGACCCGAGCGCTATGTGCAGCTATCTGTTATGATTTGGTAGCTTAGGAGAGCAGGCAAAAAAGGAAATACACCAGAGCAGTTGGAAACTATGAGATTGCAGTACCCTGACTAACCACCACAACTAGAGGCAGCCGTGGAGCGTTCCTACGTTGGTCCTAGACGCCTCGTCACAGCCTGAGAAACTAACTACACCTAAAGATAGAAAGAGGAAAGCTATCTGCCCCGGAGCAGATCCCCAAAGAACATAGAAAGCCCCCAAACATGTAATGGCGGTTAGACAAGAAGAAATACTGACACAGACAGAAAATAGTATGAGCAAACGTTGGGGCCCAAACTTACTAAATAGAAAAGGATAGGAAGGGCACTTACTGCAATCCCAAAAAACCCTGAAAAGCACCAACTCTACTAATTTCAAAAACACCTGAGATCACACGACCTCTACCACCTAAATTAGTTCTCTGGTGTAACCAAAAACAAAACAGCAGCCACTGAAAAAACTGGAAAAAGCAAATGTACAAACATCAGTGGCTGAACTGAACTGAGAGGCAAAAGCCCCCAGAGGGGACCCTGAAGGCCCCCACAGAAGTGCAGGACAAAATGCAAAAATCAAGCACAAAAACAAAAAGAAGAAAATGTCTTATCTGTTAGCAGGAGATTCAGACACGACACAGCAGGCTACCAAGGAAACAGGAATCAAGGATTGAGACCATAACAATTGATCACCGGCAACCCTGATGGGAAGGTGACTCCCTTATATAAGACCAGTCAGTAACACCTGATTCCCAATCCTCACAATCTTCACTGGACAATATAAACACAAACCCTCAAAAGCAAGAATGAGGTCAAGAGTTATTTATAAAAAACTAATTTTAATGGTAATGTTTAAAATACAAAAATTCAATAGACAGAGTATCACAACTAACGCAGGTCAAACGAGTAGGACAATTTTCCACCCAAAAGATCAGCATATATCACATAAACTGCATAACAATATGCAGGACTAAATAGGTTTTTTAGTCGCATGAAGATTTAAACATGTGAAAAATACATGAACACATGTGAAGCAGCACTGCTATATTATTAACCGTACAGGAAGAGTAAAGTGCTTATGTGCAGGAAAATGGCAACAAATAGCAGCAACAACATCATCTGGAACTAAATAGTGCAGAGTAAATAAGTTCAATAGGTGCAAAATGCCAAGATATATACCTACATAAGGGTGGAAGTCCTGACCTCAGCCTGCCGCCCCAATCTATTGTACTCCAAAAAAGAAAACTCTACTGAGGAAATGGAAGCCCTTTCAATTCTGGAATCTCTTGCAGAAGAAAGCAATTCTCATGAAATGGTGAGCACATTTCCCAACTTTCTGTTTGATAAATCCAAAAAATTCCCCAATATTAATGTTTGCCCAGCTGTAGACATTTTTGTTAAATTGGTCACTCAAGATCTTGAAAAAATCAATCAGAAATATCACCTTGGACCTTCTGATTTGAGAGACAGAAAAATCATCCAGGAATTACAGGGATGGAGTGATGTCACCTTTAAAATGGCTGACAAGGGAGGCAATTTGGTAATATGGCCTAATGAACTTTATGAGAAACAGGCATTCAAATTGTTATCTGATGGCAAATGCTATAGAAAGTTGGTGTGTGCTCCTCTACAACGGTATCAGACAGAGCTTGTGGATACTCTTGTGGAGGCATACACAATGGGAATTATTCCTAAAAAACTTCTTGATTTTGTTGAGACCATGAAACCTAAATTGCCTACCCTTTATCTCCTCCCTAAATTGCATAAGAATTCTAGTGACCCTCCTGGACGTCCCATCGTTTCCGGCAATGAAAGTTTGAACGAAGTGATTTGTAAAATCATTGATCACTACCTTAAACCTATTGTGGCCACACTGCGATCTCGTTAGCGTCGCATACTAATGAGATCGCTAGCGGGATCGTTTACAATATCGCTACTGTCGGCCACATTTAGCGATGTCGTTAAGGACGCTATCGCGGTTAGCGATCTCCTTAACGACTTTAGCGGTACAAAAGTACCGCTAAATCGCCAAAAAAGGTGCCACACTCAGCGATATATACTTACCCAGCGGGACGCCGACGATCAGAATAGGGTCCGGAACGATCAGGACGACGGACGAGATCACAGCAGGGGCCACGTCGTTGCTGCATGCCGCACACAACAACATCGCTAACGGGATCGCTAAATAGTGACGTTTTTTAGCGATCCCGTTAGCGATGTTGTTTAGTGTGGCATACCCTTAACTTCCAAGTTTTGCTCCAATGTCTTTGATCAGTAACAATTCTGTGAAAAGACAGCCGCATTCTACTGATGCCATCAGGACACAGATAAGCATGTCTCCTTTCTAATGCTTGGTAGTCAAACAAGAGCCATCACTAGCTGCATATTGTCCACCCCTAATATAAACTTTTTGTATGAGAGGCTAGTCATTTTTTAAACCTTTGACCCCGTATGTTGTGTCCAAGCATTCCAGACATTCTTATGTTCTTCCTTGCATTTTGCTTCTAGTCCAGAATTATTCTTTGGAAGTCTTGCATCTTTAAAGGGAGTTTATCGCCTTGAGTTAAACGTCTGCTGGTCTTAGGGTCCCGTTACACATAGCGACTCACCAGCGATCCCGACAACGATATGCACTTGTCAGGATCGCTGGTGAGTCGCTACATGATCGCTGCTGAGCTGCCAAACAGGCAGCGATCAGGACAGCGACTATGCGGGTAACAAGCGACGCACGTCGCTTAGTTACCGGCAGTGAACCTTAGATACCAGCGCCCTGGTGCAGGGAGCTGTTAACCAAGGTACACATCGGGTTTCCAGGCGCCGCCCGGCGCCTGGAAACCCGATGTTTACCGTGGTTACCAGCTCCGGCTGACTGATCTATGGTCTCCCGCCTGTCACACGCAGCGATGCACGCTGGCCAGCGGGAGACCAGCGATCAAAAAATGGTCCAGGACATTCAGCGACGATCAGCGACACCCAGCAGGGGGGCTGATCATCTCTGAGTGTCACACTAAGCGAGATCGCTGGCTAGGTCGCTGCTACGTCACAAAATTGGTGACGTTTCAGCGATCTTGCTAGCGATCTCACTATGTGTAACGGGGCCTTCAAGCTAATCTCTTTATGACTACACATTGACAAACTCTGATGGTGTTCATCATGCACAATGTCAAGATTCCCCTGATTAAACACTTGACCAAACCTATGTGATCAAGTGACGTCTAAAATCTCCTCTGCTTCTCTCAATGTTTTTAAGTTTTCTCAGGTCAGTGAGAGAAAAAAGTTTCATACAACCTCTTATAGCCAAATGCTGGATTTCACTGGAAGACTCAGTTTCAAAAGACAGGCAGGAACTTCCTAATTATTCGACTCTTGGGACTGTGAGGGCCTTTCTAAAGCCCATGAAGAAGTTCAAGATTATTAAAAAAAATTGTTTTGGATCATTGTCTCGTTGGTGTGATATGTAACGTCTTTAAGATTTATTATCGTCTTTAACTGGAACATGTTTGTATTGAGTAGCATATATTACGCTTTATCTACAAAGCTGGTCAGGACTCTCCCCACTCACCCCTTGCATCACTATCCGCACATTATCCCAAAATATGTGTGTGATGGAAGCGATGCTATGAAAATGCCTCTAAATTTGAAAATACAGCTTCATTATGTGGAAACAGTTTATCCCTTTAAAAAATAGTGACGTAATGAAAATTTCCTCTTGATCCATCTGGTCAGCATCTGGGAAGTCCGTGATTTCTCTCCGGCTGAAGATTTGTGAACTCTGTGCGGTATTTAACAAAGGCAAACATACCAAATGCAGTGCAATATATGATATATTTATGACTGCCAGTAATATTTTCATTGTTCTCGTCTGTATCATTTGTAGACTGAAGAAAACATTTACAAAATTAGCAAAATGGTGAATTTGACTCCATGCAGGAAAGGTATAACTTCCAGGAAGCTGATTAATCTACTGGTCATACAGCGAAATGGGACAATTTCTTATTAACATTCAGATATTTACAAAAAACTTTTTCCTTTTCACCTTTAATTTCACCTTTGTGTCTAAAGTGAAATTCTGTCCTCTTGATGGGCAGCTTTTGACATAACTGTGCTGGATCGGACTTCAAGCACTCTGGACCGATAAAACAGACAATAATTATCATGAAAACTAACTAATCTGCAGCTACACCATCAGGATCTTAGACATCCATTTTGTAACCAGATTGTCTTGATACAGGAAAAATATATCTTTGTACCGTGTTAGCCAGTAGATAAAATATTAAGATTTGAGAATCCTCAGTGTTTGATAACTTATAATAACTATAGTGGGTACGGAAAGTATTCAGACCCCTTTAAATTTTTC
>VIAB01000733.1:137799-149975 GCA_009801035.1 Oophaga pumilio
GATCCCGTTAGCGATATTGCTTAGTGTGGCAGTACCTTTAGGGTCCGTTACATTATGCGATCTGCGGCGTTAACCAGTGCATATTTGCCCATCATCAGTCACTAAAAAGACTGTTTAGACAGGCAGATCGCATGATGATAAGCTATCAGAACTTCTCTAATAGATCCTTGTGTGCACATAGGCCTCCATTCTTACCAGCAGCCGTGATGTTTCAGGCATTTGTGAGCTGATTGTCAGCCTGTTTACACTGCACTATTGTCAGGAAACAAGCTAGAAATGCTAAGTCACAATCATTTTCTAGTGTAAATGCAAAAGGTCTTAAGCCCCCATCTCACATAGCGAGATCGCTGCTGAGTCATAAGTTTTGTGATGCAACAGCGATCTCCCCAGCGATATCGCTGTGTGTGATATGCGGTGACGATCAGCCCCCCTGATGGGTATCGCTGATCGTCGCTGAATGTCCTGGACATTTTTTTGATCGTTGGTCTCCCGCTGGCCAGCACGCATCGCTGCGTGTGGCAGGCGGGAGACCGGCGATCAGCAAGCTGGTAACCAAGGTACACATCGGGTTTCTAGAAACCCGATGTGGACGTTAGATACCAGCACGCTGGTGCAGGGGAGCTGTTAACCAAGGTACACATCGGGTTTCTAGATTGGTATCTAAGGTACACTGCGGGTAACTAAGCGACGTGTGTCGCTTGTTACCTGCATAGTCGCTGTCCTGATCGCTGCTGAGAGCTGCCTGTTTGGCAGCTCACCAGCGATCATGTAGCGACACACCAGCGATCCTGACAAGTGCATATCGTTGTCGGGATCGCTTGTGTGTTGCTATGTATGATGGGGCCCTTACACATAAGACTAAAGTCAGACGAACCCACCAATATCGGTGGGATCTGCTGACAGTCTAATATGTACGGGGGTCTCCCAACACTTCCCTGACAGATGACGTCGGCGGAGATAAGGTTTGGACAGTTTTCAATTTATTGCCCAACCCTTTGCTATTTAGAAGGGTAAGCTGTTGCTAGGACTGTTTGGCAGCGGCTTTCTCTGTTCTTCTCTTTGCAAACATGACTGTCTTCCTCTCTCTCTGTCTCTTTGATGAGGAACATGTTTGTGCTTCGGGGCGGCCTGTGGGCAGGTCTTTCCTTGGTCTCTCTGGCTTAGAGCAGGAAGATAAGACTCTGCCTACAGTCCCATCCCAGAGCACGAGCATATGGCCGGGATCACACATGCGAGTAAGTCGTCCGACACTTGCATGTGAAATCCCAGCTCTGGCGCCGGCACTCGGGAGTGGAGCGAGCGGCTGCATGTAGTTCTATGCAGCCGTGTGCTCCACTCCCGAGTGCCGGCGCCAGAGCTGGGATTTCACATGCGAGTGTCGAACGACTTACTCGCATGTGTGATCCCAGCCTATTAACTGAAAACTTCTGACACTGATTACACAAGAACCACAAGACGGATTTCTTCACCCCAGGTATCATTTTAATCAGTTTAACAGTGGCAACATGACAATATCTGCAGTTAGCAAAATCCTGCTGACATGTTCTCTTTAAGACCACATTCATATGTTCAGTATTTGGTCTGTGTTTTACATCAGTATTTGTAAGCCAAAATTAGGAGTGGAACAATCATAGGAAAAGTATAATAGAAACCAGTCACCATTTTTGTATTTATCACCCACTCCTGGTTTTGGCTCACAAATACTGTTGTAAAATACCAAAACTGAACATTTGAATGCGGACATAAAGGGATGTTCTTGTGTGTCATCTTCGGAAGTGCACCGCACCCCTCCCTCCCGGTTTCCTGTTTGCTGAGGGGGCTGTGCATTGAAGATTGAGAGCCCAGACCATCAGGATAGTCTCGTTGTTGAACTGTGCGCTCTCTGATTCATTATTGGAGGGCTCTAAGGCTCTGTAGTGATTTAGCTAGCTTTAGATCAGCGCTTACAAGCTCGGCCACTGCTTCTAGATTGCAGCCCTGGCTGGTAACCTAGACAAGAGCATTAAATAATGGCAGTAAAAATCAATATGTTCTTCAGAACATGGAGGATTCTTAGTAACAAGTAAATTGCAAAGTTACTTCTTTTTACAAACGCTTTGCAATTTTACCAATTGTTGTTGAGACTCGCCTAATCTAAACAATGATCAGGACAGAGAATTATATCTGAGCCCTATCTTGTGTAATGGGCAACTCAGACAATCATTATGGCATTGTCAGGTTTCGGAGCTAACATCTGTGCGTGTAAACATGCATTTTATAATGGTTCCTGAGTTGACCTTATAGGTTAATGGGTCTTTGTGAGGGGAGCTGCCTTACCCTTTTAGTACTTGGCTTATTGCTTGTACTCTTTAGCCATGATAAAGCCAGAGCTACTCAGGCTTATAAAGGGAAACACGACTTGGCACAAGATCTTCCTTCCAGACAATTCACAAGGAGAGACGAAAGACAATTCTATTTATCAAAGCGTTTCTCATCGTGAAGCGAACGCTTTCATTAACATGAATGGGTTTTCTATTAGGAAGCTGTCGGATACAGCGCTTATGAGAACCTGCTAATAAACATGTACTTTGATAGACAACATGCCCTAAAGCCATCTCGTGGAGTGACAGCGCTTGGCTTGGTGTCAAAACACTGCGCTCCTTCTTGCCAAGCATCACTGGATCATTATTGGGGAATTGCAATCAGCATATAAATAACCTTCATTTTACAGTAATTGCTGCCCTAAAACTGCTCCTAAGGGTCATCGGCAAAACTGTAATGTCTGATTATTTATTTTATGCCAAATGAGCTCCCAGACATCTGACATCTCACTCGCTGATTGCTTCCATGTCAGAAGATCTATGCTTTCCTGTATATGAATAAGGAGCACGTTGTGTGACTGGAAGCACATCTTCCTGCTAGGATATGACGTAAGGTTCCTATCAGTGGGGGTCCGACTGCTGGCATCTGCGCCAATTCCAAGAATGAATAGAATTTGTGTATGTGTGGGCTTATAAGTTAAATCTTAAGGGACTATGTAATACTTTGGGTATCATCTGTTCCTTAATCTCACCCCAGCCTAAATTCATCTTATTAAATTAAGGAAAAACTTGCTAAATTAAAGTAACTCTGTCACCAGGGTTTCGGTACCTCATCTAAGAGCAGAAATATGTTGAAAAAAAAACATGATTCCAGTGAAGTATCACTCAGTTTACTGGGTACAGCAGTTTTGATACCATTAGAATTTTTAGATGTTGCATGTAGCAAAGCTCAGAAAGCTAACCCGCCCATACCCGGCTCTGTGTACATTGTTTATTGGCAGTGAGCTGCTAATCAGAGAAGGAGTGATGGCTGGACCACTTGGCATACACAGCTAGTCTGGCAGTGATCAACTGCTGATAAAACACCCATTGTATTTAAACAACAGCGCACAGCCTAATAAGTAACACATCGCTGAAATCAGTGTTTCAACCCCTACTCCATGCTGCCCTCATAATAAATAGTGAAAACCTGTCGGCAGATTCCCTTTATAGGCATACAGAGGTAGTAAGGGTCCAATAACAATTTTAGGGTGCTATATTAATGCTCCATATAAATCTGAGATTGTATAGGGCCTAAGGGCCCGATTCATCAAACTTTCATGCCATTATTCTGGCGTAAAAAGCTTTGAAAAGTCACAAAATTTAGGTGCAACTTGGAGTTGCGCCTATATTTTGCAACTATTGGCCAGTTAGTCCCAGCTCCATTGAAGTGGGTGAAGCTGGGGCAGGACAGGGATGATGAGTGGGGCGCTGGAGTGGGATTTATGGTGTGGTGCACACATACAGTAGGTTTACACCACTCGTCTGATGCTCCTGATTCACGAAGAAGCTAATGCCCAATCGCTGTGCAAAAAATCTGAGCTATTCCTTTCGTGAGTGGTGAAAACTGTACTGGAGAACTGTGCTAGTCGCTGTCAGTATAGAGATGGTCGTGCTCTGCAATGTTTGGGACTCCCATGTCCATGAATGGAGAGATATAGGCATGCATCCAGACTGACAGCAATGAAGCCAACATCTTGAAATAAGTCGACGGTCTTACCAGTGAAACCCGCACTTATCACAAATATATGATGTAGCGCTGTAGATTTGTTGCAGAATATTTCTGCCTTCCTTAGTGGTCCCGTGGACATACCGTGAACCCTGTAATATAAAATGTTTTTATAAAATGAAATGTCCCGTTCGTTCTGATGGCTTGGCCATTCACTAATATCACTAGAATTCGAGTTCTGTGCTCTGTGACACCGCGGCATCAAAAGAAGAGCTCCTCTATCTTCACACTATTTTGTCTGACATTCTCTCTAAATAACCGTCTACTGCAGCAATTATTTAACATGTTTGTGTCATTATAACTGTAGCGTATAATTATCCACTGTTATCAAGGCCGATTAAAATGTGTGTCCATGCCAAGGTGAAATAATCACGCAATTGTTATCGTCTTGGTTTGCAGATCTGCTGCAAGGTCATGCTGGGCTTTCATTGCAAGACGCAGTGGTTTATTTTCCACTGGGTAATGTAGTAAAAAGCCATTTATACATAAATATGGATGCCCTGAGTCTATCGCACACACATGCCGACTTGTGCTTCCCATTTATATTTTCTTAAGGAAAATGTCCCTAAAGAACCCCATATCCATTTTTTTGCCATGTTTCATGTTATTTTATGCCTTTCTGCTTCATTTCTCATCATCAGCTCTGCTGTCACAGCCATCACTTCTTCTGAGAGTCCTCTGCTGCCTTCTGACTTCATTTCTTGTGATGGGTTGCAAGCCAGCAGTGAGCACACCCCCTGTAACTCTACCTAAACCCCTTCCACTGCTCCTGCAAAATCACACACAGTCCCACCCTCTTGTTCAGGACACTACTGCAGGCAAGTCTCTAAAACAGGGGATATAAGTAACACAAAGCACCAGAACAGCAGCCCTGGCAATAAAGTTTATCCTCTCTTCGTCCTTACTGAATAATGGATGGTTGGATGGGAGATATGAATGTAAGTATGTAATAGAGGGAATACAACATGGTGTAAATACATTACACAGGATATGTGTACATACATACATAAATGTATGTATTTATAATGTATATGTCCCTGCTGTATACATACAGATACAAGGAAGAGCTATGTCTGCAGCAGCATGTACAGTACAGGAGCAAGAGCGGTGTGAGCTCTGCTGAATGGAGTCCCTACAGGAGCAGGAGTGGTCTGAGCTCTCCTGAATGGAGTCCCTACAGGAACAGGAGCGGTGTGAGTTCTGCTGAATGGAGTCCCTACAGGAGCAGGAGTGATTTGAGCTCTCCTGAATGGAGTCCCTACAGGAGCAGGAGCGGTGTGAGCTCTGCTGAATAAAGTCCCTGCAGGAGCAGTGTGAGCTCTGCTGAATGGAGTCCCTACAGGAGCAGGAGTGGTGTGAACTCTGCTGAATGGAGTCCCTACAGGAGCAGGATCGGTGTGAGTACTGCTGAATGGAGTCCTTACAGGAGCAGGAGGGGTGTCAGCTCTGCTGAATGGAGTCCCTACACGAGCAGGAGCGGTGTGAGCTCTGCTGAATGGAGTCCCTACAGGAGCAGGAGTGGTGTGAGCTCTGCTGAATGGAGTCCCTACAGGAGCAGGAGTGGTGTGAGCTCTGCTGAAAGGAGTCCCTACAGGAGCAGGTGCGGTGTGAGCTATGCTGAATGGAGTCCCTTACACAAGCAGGAGGGGTGTGAGCTCTGCTGAATAAAGTCCCTACATGAGCAGGTGCGGTGTGAGCTCTGCTGAATGGAGTCCCTACACGAGCAGGAGGGGTGTGAGCTCTGCTGAATAAAGTCCCTACAGGAGCAGGAGTGGTGTGAGCTCTGCTGATGTAGTCCTGCTCCCCCTCACAGCATGAGAATCACAAGACTTTAATGCCACATCAAATTACAAAGCCAGGACATGAGGCAGAATCTGACAAGGCATCACAGGAAGTCAGAGGATTCTCAGCCAGAGATCTTGTCACCCAGAAAGCAGGGTGCAGAAGGATTTGGGAAAGCAAAGTATTGACACAAGGGCTTTTCTATAGCAGTTAGTTCACATTAAAGAGACTTGTAAAGTTGTGGACAACCCCTTTAAGAGTTGAAATCTTCCAGTATTTCCGTTTGTTCATTGTTCGCACAGACCTTGTCCTTTTAATCTTCTTTATAGACCAAATCAGTTCTCATACGTTGCAGTGACAAGTGGCAATTCCCCGAAACACCATGTTTGCAAATTGAAATTCTGCTTTGCCTTTTATCCTAAGTTATATTGCAAGGCTCATTAAAGGGTGTATTGTGACTTGTAAGATTGCTGTGTCCAACAGGTGGCGCTATATATTTCTAGTCCTTTTCCTCTCTGAAAAGGCAATTTGCATATTTAATTTCACAGAGGAGCATTGCATGGTGAATAAGTCTCCTTACATTGGCACGCCAGAGCCAGTATATCACTCTTCACAAGGAGAAACGTTACCCCGCAGACCTCAGTCCAGAGCCTCTCTCTCGCCTATCCAAATCAGTTCTCATACTTTGCGCTGATGAGGGGCAATAACCCGAAACACTGTCTGCAAATTGAGATTCTGATTTGACTTTTATCCTAAGTCATATTGCAAGGCTCAGTAACGGGTCTACTGTGACTTGTAGGATTGCTGCTTCCAATAGGTGGCGCTATAGAATTCTAGTCCTCTCCGAAGAGGCAATATACATACTTTATAGGAAATATAATCTTGTCAGAATGGATCAGGTATGCGCTCTGAATATAACGTCCTACAACACTGTAAGGGTTCATATGTAATAAAAAATCCATGAAATGTTATTAGTTTGCGACTTTTTAGAATAATCTGTCCTGTGTGCACGAGGAGTAACACATTTTTTGACTACATCTATGCCTTGTGCCTTCCATTTTGCAGCTGTTTGCCTCTGTATGCTCTGGTCACTAGAAGCTGCAGCAGCGTGTCTGCGTCTCTCTTCTCTCTGCCTCTGTCCCGCTTTCCTCTTCATAGACTTTTATAGTCAGAAGATGGAATCTGTTTCCTCAATGAAGACTGAATTCCAGTCACATTTGAGCAGTGTTTTAGAGTTAGTGATTGATACAGGAGACAAGGAGGAGTGAAGAAGTGACTGATAAGAGGAGAAAGGGCTGCTTTTTCTAATAATTCATTTTTGCTTGTATTGTTGCTTAATGAAAATAATTCAAAGTGTTTTAGTAAAAAAATATATATATTTTTTTGGGGGGTCTGCAATACAGAAGCCTCGCCATAAAATTGTACAAAATGTTGTTTAGTTATAAATGACAACCCTAATAATCGGTCTGCTTTCGATTACTGCGTTCTTCATCACCAGGCCGGCTCTAAATGTGGCAGCGCTCAAACCGCACTTTTCTCTTACTCATAATGCCACATTAATGAGACTGATGGAGAACCTCTGTAACAGCTTGACAGAGGAGAATATCCTGGAGGACCTATTTTTGCTATTTTTCTAGTAATTTTTCGATTCCAGAAGAAAAAAAAAGGGAAAAGGCTTTTTAACTCTTTTGGCGCTGACTCTTTTGTGAACTTGGACAGATTTGACCTTATCAGTCAGCGTCTGTGAGTGCATAGTAGAGAGAAAAGCTGCCTGGTAATCAGTGCAGGCTCCAGCCGAGGAAGTGGTTATTGTATGAGAAGCCAGCATCTGGTACTGTGGCGATAAGCTAAGAAGGTCATTCCCTGACAAAGTTCACACATGCTTTTCCACTGCGCACACCTGGACGCGGCCTCACTTTTATAGTGTTCAGGCTTATCCAATAATTCTGTTACACATTTCTGATGGGGTTAACTGTATGGCAAGCACAATGTGAATAGAGGAAAAAGAAATCTTTGGCGCCCTCATCTGGTAAATAATGGGACTCACATGCTGAAAAATGTAAGCGCATGTTCTTCTGTCTTACGTGTGAATGCTTCAGGAGGACCATATTTTCATTTTCTTTTCTCTTTTTCAGGTTTTCTCTTCATAAATCAAGCTCTGAAGAAAGCTCTGTAGGTCAGTATTTTTTACCGTTGAAATCAATATGTAACAGAACCATTTTTGTGTGATTGAGCGACATAGTTCCAGAGGCCTGTCCGTACCGATGCCTATTACAGTATGTAGCTTTTCCAAGTTGACATTTGTAGGAATGAATGCTTATATTCCTGCTAGAACTGCTAGTTATATCATTAAAATCAATGTAGGAGAGATGTCGCTGTCTGATCTGCCCAGGTATGATTACTAGGCTTGGAATTACTTTAATGATTTTCCACACTTGTATTTTTTGCGTTTAGGTAAAGTTGACTGGAAGAAGAAAAATAAGTATTTCTGGCAAAATTTCCGGAAAAGTCAAAAAGGAATAATGAGACAGACTTCAAAAGGTAATGAATAGCAATCAATAACAATACTATTACTTTGTATTTCTCATCATATATTTCATTATAAACAGACAGATTCTAAAAAAACACAGTAAAGCAGTCAGAGGATCGTGCTCTAAAGTTTTGGTCTCCATTCTCACTTCTTATCATCTACAGTTCTCGCTAAAAGCACTCCAATTCTGAGTGGAGATGGGTATCTTAAAAGGGTTTTTTCAGCTTCTCAATATTGATTTTTTTGCCTTAGGATAGGCCAGTTGTGGTGAACCATTGGGACGCGTGCCAGAGGGAGCACACTCCTGTGGGCACACACGGGATCGCCGTTCCGCATCATTGGACCGTGCCTGTGAGGAGTCCGGCAACGCCAACCCTAACTTCAGCTGGATCTATGTCCTTGGACATGCATCCAGCTGAAGTGTAATGCAGCACATGAACTTGCTGGGTCTGTGCGCCGCAACACACGCTGCTGGCCAATCAGAGGGCAGCAGCTGACGTCGGCATAAACACGCGACTGTGCGCATTGCAGTGACGTCATGCGCCCCCCCATCGCTTGGACGGTGAAGTCAGCCGCTGTCTTCAGAAGACGATGCGGCACACCAGGGGAGAGGAAGGAAGAGGAGTAGCAATGTTTGTAGTTTTTGTTTTTTTCTATGCATTGAACAGTGTGCCGGCGGGATGGTGGATGTATAGCAGGATGCCGGGATAGAATGACATATATAGAACCATGCTGTGACATATACAAGGATGGGGTGACATATATACAAGGATGGGGTGACATATGTACAAGGATGGGGTGACATATACAAGGATGGTGTGACATTTATATATATATATATATATATATATACAGCTCTGGCAAAAATTAAGAGACCACTGCAAAATGTTCAGTTTGTCTGATGTTTCTCTTTATAGGTATATTTTTGAGTAAAATGTAAATTGCTCTTTTATTCTATAAACTACTGACAACATGTCTCCAAATTTCCAAGCAATAAATTTTGTATTTATTTTCAGAAAATGAGAAATGGTCAAAATAACAAAAACATGCAGAGCTTGCAGACCTCAAATAATGCTAAGAAACCAAGTTCATAATCATTTAGAAGCAAAAATACTAATGTTTTAACTCAGGAAGAGTACAGAAATCAATATTTTGTGGAATAACCATTATTTTTAATCACAGCTTTCATGCTTCTTGGCATGCTTTCCACCAGTCTTTCACACTGCTTTTGGTGACCTTACGCTACTCCTGGTACAAAAATTTAAGCAGTACTTCTTGTTTGATGGCTTGTGACCATCCATCTTCCTCTTGATTAAATTCTAGAGGTTTTCAATGGATTACATTCCAGAGGTTTTCAATGGGGTTCAGGTCTGGAGATTGGGTTGGCCATGACAGGGATTTGATGTGGTGGTGGTCCTTCATTAACACATTGATTGACCTAGCTGTGTGGCATGGCGCATTGTCCTGCTGGAAAAAAAATCCTCAGAGTTGGGGAACATTGCCTGAGCAGAAGGAATCAACTGTTTTTCCAGGATAACCTTGTATGCGGCTTGATTCATACGTCCTTCACAAAGATTAACCTGCCCAATTCCAGCCTTGCTGAAGCATCTCCAGATCATCACCTATCCGCCACCAAATTTCACAGTGGGTGCAAGACAATGTGGCGTGTACGCCTCTTCAGGTCTCTGTCTAACCACTAGACGACCAGGTGTTGGGCAAAGCTGAAAATTAGACTCATCAGAGAAGATTACCTTACTCCAGTCCTCTATGGTCCAATCCTTATGGTCTTTGACAAACTTCAGCCTGGCTCTCCTTTGCTTCTCATTGATGAAAGGCTTTTTTCTAGCTTTACATGACTTGAGCCCTGCCTCTAGGAGCCTGTTACGAACTGTTCTTTCCGTGCACTTCACCCCAGCTGCCATTTGCCATTCCTTTTGTAGGTCACCTGATGTCATCTTGCGGTTGCTGAGTGACATTCGAATAAAATGACGGCCATCCCAGTCAGTGGAGAGTCGTTTTTGCCCTCTACCGGTCTGTAGCTTTGTTGTCCCCAATGTCTGCTGCTTGACCTTGTCGTAATGGACTGCCGTCTTAGAAATTTTAAGGATGGAGGCAACATGACGCTCACTATATCCCTATGCTAGTAAAGCCAGAATTGAGCCTTTCTTTTTCTCACTCAAGACTTTTCAACTCCTTTTGCATGGTTAAAAGTTATTTTTTCATTCCTATTACTTTTGGGATATTACTAGCACTTGTTTTGCCATCCAGCTTGTCCTATTGCAAGAGGATTGTGAACACCACAGCAGTGTTTTTTATACTTTCCTTCGTTAAATAAGATTTTATTCGGGCGATCACCTAATCCGAAGCACATTAAGTAGAATGAGGTGTACTCTGGTTGGAATTCATCTGATACTGGAATGGAATGGCTGTCAGACATGTAGAGAACCTGATTTTTATAAAACTGTGCAGCAGTCTCTTAATTTTTGCCAGAGCTGTATATATGGATGAGGTGACATATATACATGGATGGGGTGACATATATACAAGGATGGGGGTGACATATACATATATATATGGATGGGGTGACATATTTATATATGGATATATATGGATGGGGTGATATATTTATATGGATGGGGTGACATATATACAAGGATGGGGTGACATATATACCGTACAAGTATGAGGTGACATATATAGAAGGATGGGGTGACATATATACAAGGATAGGGTGACATATATACATGGAAGGGGTGACATATTGAAGGATGGGGTGACATATATACATGGATGGGGTGACATATGTACAAGGATAGGGGAGCATATACCAGGGTGAGGGACATATACCAGGATGGGGGAAGAATATACCAGGATGGGAAGAGCATATATCAGGATGGAGGGAGCATATACCAGGATGGGGGTATATACAAGGATTGGGGGAGCATATGCAAGGATGGGGGAACGTATACTAGGATGGGGGAGCATATATACCAGGAAGGGGGAGCTTATACCAGGAAAGGAGCATATACATGGATTGGGAGATTATCTACCAGGATGGGGGAGCTTATACAAGGATTGGGGGAGCATATACATGAATTGAAGCAGCAAACACAAGGATGAGGGAAGTATATACATGGATTTGGGGAGCATATACAAGGATGGGAGCATATACATGGTTTGGAGGGCATATACAAGGATGGGGGCATATACAAGGATGGGGGGCATATACTTGAATTGGGCGAACATATCCATGGATTGGGGGAGTGTATACCAGGATGGGTGGGAGAGCATATTCCAGGATGGGTTGGGGAGCATATACTAGGATGAGTGGGGGAGCATATAACAGGATGTGGGGGAATATAACAAGATGTGGGGGTATATAACAGAATGTGCAAGGGTATAACAGGATGAGGGAGCATATTATTATTATTATACATTTTTATAGCGCCTTTTATTCCATGGCGCTTTACATGTGAAAGGGGCAAATATGGACAAGTACAATAAACATGAGCAAAACAAGGCACACGCACGTATAGAAGGAGAGAGGACCCTGCCCGCGAGGGCTCACAGTCTACAGGGGATGGGTGAGGATACACTAGGAGACCAGGTTGAGGGCATATACAAGGATGGGGGAACATATACC
Organism: Oophaga pumilio; assembly: GCA_009801035.1. Lineage (NCBI taxonomy): Eukaryota > Metazoa > Chordata > Amphibia > Anura > Dendrobatidae > Oophaga > Oophaga pumilio. The sequence goes on from VIAB01000733.1 coordinate 149,823, forward strand.
AGGTTAGGGAACATATATACTAGGAAGGGGGAGCATATACCAGGACAGGGGCATTAACATGGATTGGGGGAGCATATACCAGGATTGGGGGAGCATGTGCATGAATTGAGGAAGCAAATACAAGGATGGGGGAAGTATATACGGTACATGGTT
>VIAB01000733.1:152238-164347 GCA_009801035.1 Oophaga pumilio
TTCTATTGGGTTGAGATCTGGAGACTGGCTAGGCCACTCCAGGTCCTACATATGCTTCTTACGAAGCCACTCCTTTGTTGCCCTGGTGGTGTGCTTGGGATCAATATTGCACTCAATAATGCAATATTATTGATATTATTTTGCACTCAAAATCTCACGATACATGGCTACATTCATTCTTTTGTGTACACGGATCACTCGTCCTGGTCCCTTTGCAGAGAAATAGCCCCAAAGCATGATGTTGCCACCCCCATGCTTCACAGTAGGTATGGTGTTCTTTGGATGCAAGTCAGCATTCTGTCTCCTCCAAACACGACAAGTTTTGTTTCTACCAAACAGTTCTACTTTGGTTTCATCAGACCATGTGACATTCTTCCAATACTCTTCTGGATAATCCAAATGCTCTCTAGCAAGCTTCAGACGAGCCCGGACATGTACTGGCTTAAGCAGGGGGACACCTCTGGCACACTGCAGGATCTGAGTCCCTGGCAGGCTAGTGTGTTACTGATGGTAGCCTTTGTTACGGTGGTCCCAGCTCTATGCAGGTCATTCACTAGGTCTCCCCATGTGGTTCTGGGATTTTTGCTCACCGTTCTTGTGATCATTTTGGTAAGATCTTGCGTGGATACCCAGATCGAGGGAGATTTTCAGTGGTCTTGTATGTCTTCCATTTTCTTATTATTGCTTCCACAGTTGATTCCATCACACCAAGCTGCTTGCTTATTGCAAATTCAGTCTTCCCAGCCTGGTGCAGGGCTACAATTTTGTTTCTGGTGTCATTGGACAGCTCTTTGGTCTCCACCATAGTGGAGTTTGGACTGTGATTGTTTGAGGTTGTGGACAGGTGTCTTTTATACTGATAACAAGTTCAAACAGGTGCCTTTACTACAGGTGCCTCTTAAAGAAGAAGTTACAAGTCTGTGAAAGCCAGAAATCTTGCACGGTTTTAGGTGACCAAATACTTATAAATACTTATTTTCCACAATAATTTGCTAAATAAATCTTGCCAACTCAGACAAGGTGATTTTCTGGATTTGTTTTCTCATTTTGACTCTCATAGTTGCAGTCTACCTATTATGTCAATTACAGGCCTCTCTCATCTTTTAAAGTGGGAGAACTTGCACAATTGGTGGCTGACTAAATACTTTTCTTCCCCACTGTACATGAATTGAGGGAACATATACATGGATTGGGGGAACGTATACCAGGATGGGTAGGAGAGCATATTCAGGATGGGTTAGGGAGCATATACCAGGATGGTTGGGGGAGCATATACCAGGATGTGGGGGCATATAACAGGAAGTGGGGGCATATGCCAGGATGTGGGAGGATATACCATGATGGAGGAGCATATACCAGGATGGGGGCATATACATGGATTGGGGGAGCATATGCATGGTTTGGGGGAATGTATACAAGGATGGGGGCATATACAAGGGTGGAGGGCATAAACAAGGATGGGGGCGTAAACAAGAATGGGGGCATATACTAGAATAGTGGGAGTATATACATGAATGTGAGGCATATACAGTGGGGAAAAAAGTATTGGGGGGCATATACAACGATGGGGGACATATACTAGAATAAGAATGAGGGAGCATATACATGAATGTGGGGCATATTCATGAATTGGAGGAACATATGCGTGGATTGGGGGAGCGTATATCAGGATGGGTGGGAGAACATATTCCAGGATGGGTGGGGGAGCATTTACCAGGATGGGGGGGGGAACATATAGCAGGATATTGGGGGCATATAGCAGATGTGGGAGGACATACCAGAATACTGAGCGCATATATCAGGGTGAGGAGAGCATATACCAAAGTGGGGAGAGGATATACCAGGAAAGGAAGCATATTCCTTTATATCTGTAGTCTGGTACCCCTGCTCCTGTCTGTGCCTGCTCTCTGCTGCCCCTTCTGCTTTCTGTATGAGTTGTTTATTCTAAACTAAAACATCAGTATTAAGGTTAAATTGCCTTATTGGCACTTTGCGATAAATAAGTGGGTTTTGGGTTGCAGTTTGGGCACTCAGTCTCTAAAAGGTTCGCCATCACTGGGATAGGCCATCAGAATCTGTTCAGTAGGGGTCTGTCTCTTGACACCTCTGTCTAACACCTGTATCAGAGAGCCCCAATGTTCTTTAACCCATTTACCTCCTTGGGATTTTCTGTTTTTGCGTTTTATTTTTTTTTGTCAATATGGCCGTGTGAGGGCTTGATTTTTACGAGGCAAGTTGTACTTTTGAACAACACCATTGATTTGACCATATAGTGTACTAGAAAACAGGAAAAAAATTCCAAATGCGGTGAAATTGCAAAAAAAGTGCAATCTTACCTGCCATTTTGATTCCCCAGGTCATTACGAATTTGTAGACACCAAACATGTCTAGGTTCTTTTTTATTTAAGTGGTGAAAAAATCCAAAATTTATAAAAAAAATAAAACATTGTCACCATTTTCCGAGACCCGTAGCGTCTACATATTTCAGGATCTGGGGCCGGGTGAGGGCTTATTTTTTATGCACCGAGCTGATGTTTTTATTGATACTGATTTGGGGTCGATACAATGTTTTGATCGCCGGTTATTGCATTTTATTGCAATGTTGCGGCGACCAAATAGAACTTAATTCTGGCGTTTTGATTTTTTTTTCTCAGTACGCCATTTACCGATCTGATTAATTATTTGTATATTTTGATAGATTGGTTGTTTCTGAACGCGGCAATACCAAATATGTATATTTTTATATTTTTTTAGTGTTTTATTTTGAATGTGGCAAAAAAAATTTTTTTTTTTTTTTTTTTTTTACTTGCTTCAGTAGTCTCCAAAGGAGACTTGAAGCTGTGATCATCTGATCGCTTGTGCTACACATAGCAGGGCTTCAGCAATACTGTGTGTAGCAGAAATGCTTATCTGCTATGAATGCCGGCCACTGCAGACCTTGGGTTGTCATGCCATCCCATCAGTGCCGCGCAGTCATATGACAGGGGTGCCAATGGGCAGGGCTAGTGAAACGCTTTTGGCACGGGCAGGTTAAATGCTGCTGTCAGAGATTGACAGTGACATTTAACATGTTGACAGCCACGGGTGTAGCGCAATTCCACCCGCAGCTGTTAGGGGCACATGATAGCTGATCAGATCAGATGCATTATACTATATGAAGGACTATGGGAATTATATTATAATGTAAGTAGGACTATTGGGGTGCATTATACTATAAGAAGGACTATGGGGACTGAATTATACTATAAGGAGGACTATGGGGTCCATTATACCATATGGAGAACAATGGGTGCATTATACTATATGGAGGACAATGGGGAGTTCGTTATACTATATGGAGGTGTATTATACTGTATGGAGGACTATGGGGAGTGCATTATACTATTTAGAGGACTATAGGTAGTGCATTATGCTATATAAGGAACTATCAGGTGAATTATACTATATGGAGCATTATCATGGGTGAATTATACTATATGGAGGCCTAGGGGGTGAATTATACTGTATGAAGGACTATTGTGAATGCATTATATTATATGGAGGACTATGGGTAGTTCATTATACTTAATGCAGGACTATGCGGAGTGCATTATTCTTTATGGGGAACTATGGGGAGTACATTATACTATATGGAGGTGCATTATACTGTATGGAGGACTATCGGGAGTGCATTATACTATATGGAGGACTATGGGAAGTACATTATACTATATGGATGACTAAACGGAGTGCATTATACTATATGGAGAACTATGGGGAGTACATTATATATGGAGGACTATGGGGTGTATTATACAGTATGGAGGACTATTAGGAGCACATTTTACTACATGAAGCACTATTGGGAGTGCATTATACGATAATGACAGTGCAGTGAGATGAGAGCTGTAGTGTTACATACACCGCTCTGGATCTGTGCCAACTATCAGTGCATTATTTCCCAATTAAGAGAGTTGTTTGTAATGAAAAACAGGTCTGTTCTCTCTTCCCCTCCCCTTGCTTGTATTCACAGTTGATGCTGGTTGTGAGATCTGTGTGGACTGGCCTGTAGAGCAGATCCATTTCTATCTTCTCTGGGGGTGTTTTCTTTTTTTTCTCTGCATAACGCTGACTTCTTATGATTGGTCAACTTCATGCAGGGGAAAAAGTAATCGTCCCGGTGAAAAATCTCTGGTAATACCATTTTGGTTATAGTAACATAGTTATTAAGGTTGAAGGAAGACTTTAAGTCCATCTAGTTCAACCCATATCCTATCCTAACCTGCCCTAACATGTTGCTCCAGAGGAAGGCAAAAAAAAACCCAAGTGGCAAACAGTAAGCTACACATTGGAGAAAAAAATTCCTTCCCGACTCCACATACGGCAATCAGACTAGCTCCCTGGATCAACGCAATATCTAGGAAACTAGTGAATATAGCCTGTAATATTATACTTTTCAAGAAAGGCATCCAGTCCCTTCTTAAATTTTAGTAAGGAATCACTCATTACAACATTAGACGGCAGAGAGTTCCATAGTCTCACTGCTCTTACAGTGAAGAATCTGCGTCTGTGATTATCACTAAACCTTCTTCCCTCCAAACGTAGAGGATGCCCCCTTGTCCCCGTCACAGGTCTAAGAGTAAAAAGATCATTAGAAAGGTCTTTGTACTGTCCCCTCATATATTTATACATTGTAATAAGATCACCCCTAAGCCTTCGTTTTTCCAAACTAAATAACCCCAAGTGTAATAACCTGTCATGGTATTGCAGACCCCCCAGTTCTCTAATAACCTTGGTCGCTCTTCTCTGCATCCGCTCCAGTTCAGCTATGTCTTTCTTATGCACCGGAGACCAGAACTGCACACTAAGTGTGGTCGCACCAGTGACTTGTATAGAGGTAAAAAGTGAAAATTAGCATATAAACTTGACAGGCTTTTACAGTGCCTTGCGAAAGTGTTCGGCCCCCTGGAACTTTTCAACCTTTTCCCACATATCATGCTTCAAACATAAAGATACCAAAAGTAAATTTTTGGTGAAGAATCAACAACAAGTGGGACACAATTGTGAAATTTATTGTTATTTTAAATTTTTGTGGAAATACAAAAACTGAAAAGTGGGGCGTGAAATATTATTCGGCCCCTTTGCTTTCAGTGCAGCAAACTCACTCCAGAAGTTCATTTTCGATCTCTCAATGATCCAATGTTGTCCTAAATTACTACTGATGATAAATATAATGCACCTGTGTGTAATCAAGTCTCTGTATAAATGCACCTGCTCTGTGATAGTCTCAGGGTTCTGTTTGAAGCACAGAGAGCATCAAGAAGACCAAGGAACACAACAGGCAGGTCCGTGATACTGTTGTGGAGAAGTTTAAAGCCGGATTTGGATACAATATGATTTCCAAAACTTTAAACATCCCAAGGAGCACCGTGCAAGTGATCATATTGAAATGGAAGGAGTATCATACCACTGCAAATCTACCAAGACCCGCGACACAGATGAGGGATTAAAAAAAAGACATTTTACTATTTTGTGTTCCATTATGTGGTCAGTTTTACATACTCAAACTGGCGAAAGGTCCTCTTTAAATTTCCCCCTCTTTCTTGTTAAAGAAACTAAAAATTTTAAAAAATACTTATTTGGCATTTTCGTGTCTTAAAAAGTCTGAGCTATAAAAATATTCAATTATTTACTCCACACTTCCTTAAAAAGAAATACAATGAAAAGCGATCAAAATGTTGTATTTACCTCAAACTGCAACCGGGGGGCAAGGGTTTTCCAAAAGTAGAAAACTTCTATGAAGTCTAAGATTAGTGCATTTTCTTCTGGACTGTGCTGTGCAAAAGAAAACAACGTTTCCTAAGAGTGCGTTACAATAAGATTAATTAATGCAATAACCTATTCCCAGAGCTTTACATGAAACCATAATGGTATTTTATTGAGATATTTAGAGAATGTCCTTTGCCATTTCGAAGTGTGTGAGCTGCTGACGTAAATACCACCATAAGAGAAATGAGCAGATCTGACTATCACAAGCTTGTACACTACCCCAGGCATGAAGGCAAATACTGTATATGGGGCTGGTTACATCATTATAGGCAGGGTTTGTTCATGACTTTTCTCACATGTAGGGTTATGCTAAGATCCTGAAAACTGCTCATGCATTTCTAGAAGACGTCGTAGATAGAGATCTATGGAACAATGCAGCTTTTTGTTCCTTCCAGTGTCCTAGCATGCCCTCAGGGTCCAATCCTGCACATCCACACAATGAAATAATGTCCTGTTAGTGCCCCTCTGGAGTTCTTGCTCTTCCCAACTTCCACTTTCTCAACTATGTGAGGAGTTTCATCATAGTTTGTAGCTGAAACACTTTATTTTCAGCAAGAATTAATGTTCCTGCTCCTTTTCATCCCATATTCTGCACAGACATTTTCCTCTTGCAGATGAAGGCTGATTTGCTTGGCTGAATGTCTTCTCCAGCAGAGGGAAGCAGTGCTTAGTAAAATCAGTAGGAATCTAGGAGAGCAGAAGCAAACGTTTGCACTGTGTACTGGGAAATATATTGGGAATAGAGCTGTGCTGATTTAGCTGTACAAAGACCACAACGGGTACTAGTATAATATGTAGTACACGCAACGTGTATTGTTAAAATGGGGGGCAAAGCTTTTTCCCAGGGCTGTGGAGTCGGAGTCGGAGCCTATTTTGGTGGAGTAGGAGTTGGAGTCGGTGTCATGGAAATTGAGGAGTTGGAGTCGGAGGTTTGGCTTACCGACTCCATAACCCCGGTATGAGGGAGTCTGAGTTGGAGTCTGATTCGGTGTAATGGAAATTGAGGAGTCGGAGTTGGAGTCGGAGGTTTGGCTTACCGACTCCATAGCCCTGGTATGAGGGAGTCGGATTCGGTGTAATGGAAATTGAGGAGTCGGAGGTTTGGCTTACCGACTCCACAGCCCTGGTATGAGGGAGTCGGATTCGGTGTAATGGAAATTGTGGAGTCGGAGTTGGAGTCGGAGGTTTGGCTTACCGACTCCACAGCCCTGGTATGAGGGAGTCGGATTCGGTGTAATGGAAATTGAGGAGTCGGAGTTCGAGTCGGAGGTTTGGCTTACCGACACCACAGCCCTGCTTTTTCCACCAGTCCTTTTGGTATCCCTTTGGTAAGTTTGCCTGCACGGCAACAGTCCTGGCCAGCCACTTTACAGGAAATTATATTTCATCCTCATGCTCTTGAATTAAGCCATATGGCCTGCGGAGACCATACATATATTTTTAATTCTATATTGATCCATTTTTTAAATAAAAAAAACATAGGAAAAGCAAGTGGAGGCCTTGCCATTCCAGACCTTTCCAATAAATAAGAAAGTACAATCCTAACAGTTGGACCACATATTATAAATGGGAAAAAATAAGAAAAGCTACACCTCCACAGCCCTCACCCCACCCCACCCCCTGTGAAAAAAGGAGACAAGTGCAAACAGTGTCAAAATATGAAATATGTAAATGTGAATATTAATAGCTAAGGGAATATTTATCTGTGTAAATAATAAAAATGTCAAAGAAATTGTATCAAAATGATTTCCGAGAAAGAGAATTTGAGGAATTAGATGGGGGAGTTAAAAGGCCCATGGTTGAGATATTCTGTGTAATAGAAGGAAGTTTAATTGACCTGTAACTGACAGTATAAACTGTTAATTTACTTGTGTCTTCTTCTCCAGGCAGGAGAGATGCTGAATTAATACATTTTCTTATTTTCATCCAGGGGAAGATGTTGGTTATGTGGCCAGTGAGATCACAATGAGTGATGAAGAGCGAATTCAGCTTATGATGATGGTGAAGGAAAAAATGATCACCATTGAGGAAGCGCTTGCAAGGGTAGGATTACAAGTCCTCAGCAGTGTTCTCAACAGTTATGTGCACAATGCACTTAGATTGTCTTCTATTCATGTTATACAGCAATTATTCAGAATACTATGGGTAATATGGTAAGAAATGGTTATAAAATCTTACAACAATGTGAACTGGAACTGGAAAAATGGCTGAACTCTTAAGAGGCTTAGGTAAAAACTAGGCAAACCCACCGATTTTGGCACAACCAATTAAAGTTATATGCGGGAAGGGGTTTGCCTACACTTTCCCTCAAAAGTTGACATAGTGAGGGAAACAATTGCCAGAGTTTGTTGGGTTTTATTAGGCCCCAACCCTTGATTGTCACAGCAGAAAAGCCACCTCTGAGGGTGCCAGGCAGCTCTACTGACTGCATGTGTATAGGGGATACTGAAGGGATAGCAGTGTGCTGGACAACTAGCAATCTGCAGTATGTTCTCCACAGGGTAAGGGCGATTAAGTAGCTGCCAGACAGTTCTGGTGGTGGCACATCTTCCCTGAGAACAAAATGATTAGGCGTGGACATTCAACATGTCTGACCCTATTTTTTGCCCTATGTCATCTGTTAGGCAATAGTCATGATGTCTTCCTAAAGTGGCTCTGCTGACTGACTAATGTGTATGACACCCCCATACATAGATCCACGACACGACGCATCACACCGTCTTTTACTAGATTCTGGTGAATTCTGTCACATTGCCTGTTGTTCTGTGTCTATTATGATCTATGATAATAGCCACTGTTAATCTAAGCAGAGCGTTATAATGACAAGGAGGTTTTATAACCAGACCATAATATAGTGCATGTGTGAAAACGAATGCAGGGAAGAACTGGAGCGGAGTCATGTATGAGTTTTCATACATTATGCCCAAATGTAGCACAATTATCATCATCATTTTATTGCCAGGCTATCATTTACAGGAACAAAGACTTTTGCCCATATAATACGTAACCTACATGTATACAGTAGCTAGTGCAAGTATGAAGTATATATGTATGCACATGGCTCCAGAAAACTGCACATGCATCATTACAGCACACATGGCTCCAGAAAACTGCACATGCATCATTACAGCGCACATGGCTCCAGAAAACTGCACATGCATCATCACAGCGCACATGGCTCCAGAAAACTGCACATGCATCATCACAGCGCACATGGCTACAGAAAACTGCACATGCATCATCACAGCGCACATGGCTACAGAAAACTGCACATGCATCATCACAGCCTGGTTTCTGCTCAGTACATCATTATCACAAAACAATGAACTGTGCTCTAAACCCACAAATATCCTGCTCCCCACATGGGTTGTGATTTAGCCCAAGAATTTGTGCGTATGTCCAGTGCATACAACCATTTTACAATTTCATTGATTTCACGTTGTTATTTTATAGAAATTTGACTAAATTAATAATAACATATTCTCTAAAAGAAATCAGGTGAAAACTAGAGATTTTTCAAGTGCAATTTTTAAGCAAGCGACACCACTCAATTTTATAGAAAGGAAATGACCGATCACCACTTGTCACCTTTTCCTGAAATTACTGGTCTATTCAATAGTCCTTCACCACTTGTCACCATTCTTGACACAATTCCTCAATTTAAACTAGAGGACTCTCGGCATACCCTATTTACTAAACTACAACTCCCAACATGCCCGATATCGACAGGATACGAGTTGTAATTTAGAAACACATATGGAGCCACAGTGAAACCCTGAAATAGACTATGCTGACATCGAATTCCAGACCTCCTCCATACTGCCTTTGGGTAGACGCTTACGCCAGAGTAGCTGTAGGCAGCAGTACCATGGTGGCATTAATCCACTAAATCGATAAGAATAAGGATCGATAAGAATAAGCATAGTATATTTATTCACAATGATAATATATTTAGTGGGAAGCTATATTTAGAAAAAAATTTACTGGGTTACATGTATTTAAAAAAATGGCATTGTGTTTTTTTCTCCCTTTATTATGATCTTTATTAAAAAACTAAATTAGGAATCTTGCAATTTTCAGACTGGCCACTGGGAGTGTATTAGACTTCCTGTTGTTTTAGGAAATATCACAAGGACATTAGCAGCAATGAAAACCTTTGGTACTGAAGCACCTAATGAGCATGTGCAAAGATCAATGTGAAGGGAGGAGCAGCTGGGTCAAGTGTTCCATGACCTATTGTGATTGGTGGATCCTGTATTATTAGCCTTTTATAGAGGTGTTACCTGTCATTGTAATCTTGCTTCTACTGATAGGGAGCTTTGCTGTTAACTCTTCCTGAAAAGACATTAGTTGAAGGCTTTGGTCACATGTCCAGTAGTGATCCATTAGAATGGATTCAGCAGCAATTCATTGGCAAAACATTTGTGCAGAATCAACTTTTTTCATCCATTGTTAACCCCTTAGTGACAGAGCCAATTTGGTATTAATGACCAAGCCAATTTTTACAATTCTGACCACTGTCACTTTATGAGGTTATAGCTCTGGAACGCTTCTACGGATCCCACTGATTCTGTGACTGTATATTTGTGATATATTTGTACTTCATGTTAGTGGAAAAATATCTTCGATGTGACTTCCATTTATTTATGAAAAAAACAGAAATTTGGCAAAAATGTTGAAAAATTTGCAATTTTCAAACTTTTAATTTTTATGCCCTTAAATCAGAGAGACATATTACACAAAATAGTTAAGAAATAACATTTCTCACATGTCTACTTTACATCAGCACAATTTTGGAAACATATTTTTTTTTTGTTAGGACGTTATAAGGGTTAAAAGTTGACAAGCGATTTCTCATTTTTCCAACAAAATTTTCAAAACCATTTCTTTTAGGTACCACATCACATTTCAAGTGAGTTTGGGTGGTCAATATGGCAGAAAATACCCAAAAGTGACACCATTCTAAAAACTGCACCCCTCAACGTGCGCAAAACCACATTCAAGGAATGTATTAACGCTTCAGGTGCTTCACGAGAACTAAAGCAATGTAGAAGGAAAAAATTAACATTTAACTTTTTTCACAAAAAATTTACTTTGGAACCAAACTTATTTTATTTTCACAAGGGTATTTGGAGAAAATGGAGTACGCCGATACCCTGTATGTGAAGGAAAGTCACTGTTTGGGCGCATGGCAGGGCTCAAAGGGATGGAGCACCGTTTGACTTTTTGAACCCAAAATTGGCTGGAATCAATGGCGGGTGCCATGTCGCATTTGGAGACCCCCCTGATGTACTGAAACAGTGGAAACCAACCAATCCTAACTCCAACCATAACACAGCATTAACTCCAACCCTAATCCCAACACATCCCTAACCCTAATCCCTACCCTAACCACAATCCTAACACCAGCACCACCCTAAATCCCACACAACCCTTACCCCAACACAACCCTAACCCTAGCCCAACTCTAACCCTAGCTATAACCCAACAATAACCCCACCCATAACCCTAGCCCAACCCTAACCCTAGCTATAACCCTAGCCCAAACCTAACCCTCACCCTAGCCCAACCCTAACCCCAGCTATAATCCCAAGCATAACCCTAGCCCTAACCCTAGATTTAACCCCAACTATAAGCCCAACCATAACCCTAACCCTAATGGAAAAATGGAAATAAATACATTTTTTTATTTTATTGTTTTTACCTAACTAAGAGGGGGGTGATAAAGGGGGGTTTGATTTACTATTTTTTTATTTTGATCACTGTGATAGAGTCTATCACAGTGATCAAAATTAACCAATAGGAGAAATCTCCTTTCGTTGCCCGGTGCTGGCCGGCAAATCTCTTCGGGCGCACTGTGCATTTTTTTTCCTGGAAGAAGATGCTGAGGGCCGGGGCCTGCTAGATCACATCAGAGGAGAGAGAAATAAATCGGAAAGCTCACTTTTTTTTTTTTTTTTTTTTTTTGCGGTTGCCATTATTCGGTGAATAACGGCAATCACAACACTGGGGTCGGTAAAAACCTACCCGAATTATGTTCTCCGGGGTCTCAGCTACCCCCCATAGCTAAGACCCCGGAGAAATTCTGACGCTGGGGGGCGGCACTATACACTTATTTCTCAGCGCCGTTAAAAAACGACACTGAGGAATAAGTACCCTTAACTTCCGCCGTTAAAAGGCGTATCAGCGGTCGTTAACACTAGAAGTCCCAGAAATTTAGAGCTCCCCCATGAAGTCCCGAAAGAGGGTCAAATGACCCTTAGGGTCCCGTTACATATAGCGACTCACCAGCGATCCCGAC